>JAUTBT010041800.1:0-17139 GCA_032361225.1 Lepetodrilus schrolli | reverse complement strand
AAAAAAAAAAAAAAAAAAAAAAATTAAAAAAAAAAAAAAAAAAAAAAAAAAAAAAAAAAAAAATTAATAATAATAATAATAATAATAATAATAATAATAATAATAATACTCTTTTTTTTAGTAACGATGATGATGATACAACAGCAATGAATACAACGTTACAATCTCATTAAAATCAGATCCACAACTGACACTCAGATATTTTGACATCACTGTGTTTGTCAAAGTTGCAGCAAAAGCGAATTTAGATCTGATTTTAATTAGATTGTCCAATGTTAATATAAAAATGAATAAATCAGACATGTATTAAACTGAAGAAACTGATATGACAAACATGGCATGTTACACTGGTAGACATTGATTATGTTTCATGATGTGAAAGGTAAGTGAGAGTTATTGTTTTATGTCGCAATGGGAATCTTTCACCCATGCACAATGATTGATGTTAATGGAAATAGGGTGGGAGATGGGGCTGTACTGAATAGGAATATCATACAACATCAATGTTCCCAACAGCAAGTTATAACACTGTAGTAGATAGTGCAAGGCATAACAACTCTGGTGCAATATTCACAATGACATAATATCTGCATCCACAAACATGATTGTGCAGAATATGTTAATTTTGTAAGAATTGAGCGAAATTGAGCAAACACATGTAGACCTGCTTATTAAATAAAGAAGTTCTCATTAATATCTTCAAAATCAAGATTATTATTTTTGGAATTAGAATTTAGAGCCACTTTCAAGATTCTTTCACTTATATCATGGCTTGTTAGTTTAGGAATGGACGAAACCCATAACATCTGTAGTGCTGAATGTTGAAGTACATTTGCAAGCACCGGCTGGTACTGACAGACCAAGGACGATAACTGCTTTGCCATGGTACAGACAGCGCATCCTATCAAGATCATGTCAGAAAGGTAACCATCACAAACATTGATGCCATGCTCCAGGGACGGGATTTGAACCTGGGACCTTTGGCCCAGAAGTCCAAACGTTCTACCATTGCACGCTAACCCACTCAACTGATTAATTAAAGTAGTTCTCGTTAATATCTTCTAGATCAAGAGACTGGGACAGTTATAAATTGAGACACCTCACACATTTTTGAAACTTACATTTGGTTATGGAAACAGGCAAAAGGTATCGAAAACCATAATGGAAACCTCCTAAAGGGTCATGTGAGGTCACTCCGTTGACCGAATACTGGCAACATTTTCTAGGTTCCCAACGAAAATATCCCAGGTCTAGTAAAGTCAAACATTGACTACTAGTACTAGTATCATAAAACCTGTCAACTTTGAAAATAATCTATGCAATGAAATAATCTATTGAAATAATCTATTGAAATAATCTATTGAAATAATCTATTGAAATAATCTATTGAAAAGCTCCCCGAGAAGTGGTAGTTCAATCGTGACTGTTGTCATATCAATAAAAACCAATGTGCAATCTGCAACACATCAAACAGACAGATAACACATCAGACTGACATCAGACAGATCGGGGACACAGTGACAATGGGATCAGATTTTGGAAAAGTGCAGCCATAAGTGTAAGTACAGTCTTTGAAAATTTGATTCTTCCTAACAAACAAATCAGGCCTCCAATGAAAACTGACATCAGAAAAGGTAAAACATTCATATGACTACACTCTACATTCAATCTGCATCATTCTATCTAGAGCGAGTAACTGAAAATGTAAATTCTGCATCATTAAACCAAAGATCAGCTTCATAAAACAGAGAATCATACACACAATGCCGATTTTTATGTTTTATGTTCTATGGTGAATGAAACAGAATTTAAATTTTTTTCAGTCTATAAATTGATGCAAATTCCAAGTAGAGTGTAGTCAAATGTATGTTTTATATTTCTGATGTAAATTATTAATGAGGGTGCATGAAATATTTAAAATTCATAAATTTTCATAATTCTGCAGAAAAGTTTAATCCCAACCCTGGGAGGTGCAAGTTGTGATCACATCATCACACGCACTTAACATTCAAACCATCAACATACCGATCTCTAGATAGAAAATAGAACAAGCAAGACACTTGAGTATCTCATAAATAGTGAATATCCTTCCTATGAAAATATGATCTTGCCACTTTTAGCATGTAGTTAATGTAATATATACTCAACAAAATTAATTAAGTGCCAGGAGCTCTTTTGGATATACAGTGCACTGTCACTACCGGCATACTTTGTACTCCGGCAATCTGCGTATATATCGGCATACTTTCAAAGTACCAGTCAGTGACAATGCATTTAACATTAGTTAATGTTTGAATAAACCGGCATCTCTCTACTCTGTATACTGGCATCACAAAAGCGGACCGGATGCGTTATTCTACTGCTAATTTATCTTGTATAAATTGGTTTAGGAGTCAAATTATGAAAACAATGGCTGCCATTTAGTTGGCGGTTGCAGTCGCGGTACACAGTTGATAAATGGATTACTATAGACCTACATGGTATACTCACCGCGTTAACTGGCTTAAAATCATTGTGAAAACTGGTATCATCATGGCAGAACGACCAGCAAAATGTAAGCGCGTTGAACTGTCATTAGCACTAAAGATTGAACTGCTAGCCGCATACAACATTGAGCCAAGTCAAACGGAACTCTTGATAAACTGAGTAATCTGGGACTCTCTAAAAAACGCTGTATTATCTTGGGCCCAATGATTGCTGGTACATGTATTGCCACAGTTCACTGGATAAATATAGCGCTATATAACTTTAACAGTGAAGAAGTTCCAAACATCTACAGGATCCAGATACTGTTCTAGAACTTGCAGACAAATAAATAAAGAATGGCACCAGATTCTTTAAGCCAAATTCCAAATTTGGTAGAAAGCTTCCCCACAAAATATCTGCTGGCCTTTAATTTATTATGTTGAGTATACTATTTATTGGAGTTCTAAATGACTATGCAATGTGCAATATACCACAATATCAGACATCTATTACTACATTTCACAATATGCATATCCCACTACATCTAACAGTACAAAAATCTTAAATAGTTTATGAGTATGAAAATATTATCTTACAAATATGGTAGGATTTAAAGTGTAAATCTAGAATTAGTAGAAACTGTTGGCTGATCTCACCTTCTCTGCCCTTCTCACTGTTCTCATCTTCTCCACCCAACTGTCCTGCAACAACCACAGCAGCCAGATGTTATTTTAGAGTCGCTTCCAAGATCCTTTCTCTTATACCATGGCTTGTCAGTTTATGGCAGGAGGAAACCCGCAACATCCATAGAGCTGAATGTTACAGTAAACCTGCGAGCACTGGCTGGTACTGACAGACCAAGGGTGGTAATTCTATTGTCACTGTAAAGACAGCGCATACAGATTGCGCCAGAAATCTAACTTTCGTGAACATTGATGTCAGGCTCCCTTATTACCAGAGTGATTTTGTGCTGAACTGCTGAAGATTCTCCTACACCACAATTCCATAATGTAAAGGATTTATCCTGAAATTGCACTAAAATATTGTTATATTTTTAATGGGCCACATATTGTAAACCATCAGAGTTACCTACCCTGAATAGTTTCATGAGGTCATGTTGATCTGCCACCTTGGGGAATGTAGCCAGGGTTGGACTGTGTATTAACTCTGTAAGAAAGATTGTTGAAAATTGAGTAAAAAACAATATTTATTTGTCTTTATTGCATTGGCATCCAAAATACATTAATAGTATAAATCTGTTTCCTATAAGAATGAAATTAATCAAAATAGGATATGGACCGCAGATTCATGGGCAAAAATACCATTGACCTGTGCACTTATCTGTAGTTGCGAGTCAACATGACATTCACATGAGCACTTACCTGTGAAATTACAATTATCTGTGGACATCTCTAAGGGTCAAAATAACCTGGACATGTGACTTTTATCCATAGGGCGTATTCTAAAACCCGTTCTCGAGTTACCTGAGAACCGTGATCTCGTGTTCCTGGTTGTGAACGCTTAAGTGCGTGCCGATTGTGATCTTGTCCGATCCTCTACCAACCTGCCAAAAAGTAGGGAGTGAAAATCTCGTCAACTCGAGAACGGGGTTTCGAAGACCCCCATAGATTCTGAGTTGGAATGACCTTGACCTGTGCACTTACCTGTAGAGTATGCATCAAAATGACCTTGACCTGGAGTCAGTGTCAAAATGACCGTGATCTGTGCACATCTGTGACCCGTGACTTTACCCGTAGATTCTGGGATGAAATGACCTTGACCTGTACACTTACCTGTGGAGTCTGGGTCGAGCCTGTCTCTGAGCAGCACATCTGCCTGTAGCTGTCGGTAGTAGCCGTAGAACTGAGCCAGAGACATGTTGCCTATCAGAGTGTCCGGCAGCTGCCTGTAAGTGGAGATCCAGAGGTCAGTATACATATTTAATTTTACAGAGGTCAGTATACATATTTAATTTTACAGAGGTCAGTGTATATTTAATTGTATAGAGGTAAGTATACATATTTAATTTGACAAAGGTCAGTACATATTTAATTTTAAAGAGGTAAGTATACATAGTTAATTTTATGAAGGTCAGTATATATTTAATTTTACAGGTCATTATTTTCCTTTTTACCTGCGATAACAAATACGAAAATACGAAAAAAATAGGAAAATATTGAAAACCAATGGGACATACAGAAAATGTAGCTTGTTGTCAAATATACTTGTGTCGACAAATCAAACATACATACTTTTAAGTAGAATATGTTTGACCATGAAATATGTCAACAAACCATGATTGTATGGCTTTAATATAATAATAATAATAATAATAATAATAATAATAATAGTAATAATAATGGCTATGTATAATGTGTCATATCCATCCCCTAAGGCATGCTCAAAGGACCACATTAAAAAAGAAGTTTATTAATAAATTACAGGTTCTCTAACCCAGAATAACAAATTTGAAGACACAACATTCTGAACATTCTACTCTCACTTTAACGTGCCACCTCTATAGTACCAGAGATGGAACTTAACTATATAATGCACTCTCCTGAATACTAATATAAATAACAAAACATGAAATGTCTACTAGACCGTAGGACACCTTTAACATTAGGAGGAATGGATCGGGCCGCCGGCCGAGTGGGAACTCTTAATCCGGTAGTCCTCGATTGACATTGATCTACTAACAGTTAACAGTTTAAGGCCTACATTATTCAAATGTACAATAAATGGCTTACAGACCACTAATGACATATATGACTTTTATATTCATGAGTATCGATAATTTGGGCAATCAATTTACCAGCCAGGCAGACAAGATTATTCTCAATGGCGACAGAGAAAAAGGAGTTTTAACGATTAAGACACCGTTAATTACACTGATCGGCGCTCGTCACTGCTGGAGCTACTCACTCTAGGATCTGCTTCTGGTCGTTCTTTGGCAGACTGACTCTGACGTGGAGACGCGGCTGTTTGTTGCCAGAGATGAGAGACACGAGAGCACTGGTGGTGGCTGAAACACCCATAAAATATCTCATAAAATTACAAGTTTATATATAATAAACAAAATAGTGTTTTTGGACATTCATGTATAAATTTAGCTTTATATTATTTTAACAACAAAATACATCAAGGTAAATCAGGTACTCTTCAAGCACTGGCTGACACATTGGAAGAAGAATGGCACCAGATTCATCAAATCAGAGTTCCGAAATCTGGTAGAAAGCTTCTGCTGAATATATTGACCGTAATCCAACAGTGACAAAGAATGGAGACAATCCTATTTCTTCAAAATGCCTTCAAAATTATTGTGTTGATTTCACCAACATTAACTTATACACTAAATTACATATCTATTTTAGGGTAAGAATATAATACTGATGTGTTTTGGTGGTTGCTCTAGTTAAGAACACACATAAAAATAAAAATAAATATATATAAATATATATATATATATGAACAGATTTGTGCTGAAATTTGGTGTTTGTGGTTTTGCTCATTCACAAGGGCAATGTGTTATGGTAGGTGAGTGTTCAATGCTATTTTCCACAGTATTTCAGCGACAGGATAGTGATGTGTTTATGATGGAAGGAGAACCCACAACAACTTTGTGTTACTATGAGACACATGCGCAACCGTCACACAGCAGGGGGGGTATACGCCAACTAGGGGAGACAACTGTATACCATTCATACAGACACTGCCATCCTACTTTCTCAAAATTTGGAGAAGATTCCGGACACTGGCTAGAGTAAAACTCCATCCTTCGAGTCTGTAGCACCGTGTGAACTATAGTTGTGCTACATGGATCCCAATGTGACATGTATAGCAGGCCATGTTCATTATAGCGAGGATGGTTGGGCTGTTTGACAACGATTAGCATCTCGTACATGTGTGAATGTGAAATTGTGTGCAATATTGAAATGCTTAAGCCTCTCCATGCTGAAAGCAAGCAGAGATGCCCTAAAGGGCTGTACCTGTGCCAAATCCAGCAGGGAGAGGGTTAAAATACATAGCATGGGGTCAATAAAGCTCATTACTGTCAATAAATACTGTAAATCAATCAAATTAAAAACTGATATATTTATGTGGAAATGTTTTCATATAAATTTAATCATTCTAGTATCTACTATCTAGCTACAAATTGTTCCTTTTATAATATAGGATTCTGGATCAACTATGGTGGCCATATTGGGAATTATCAGATAATAATTGGAGCGGTACACAAATGAAACAGTAACTACTATAGCGATATAAACAAAGGGACAAGGTTTGACTAAATTGGTATAACTTTGTATCCAATCCTTGCTATTGTGAATAAAATATTTTAACTAATCTAAGCTGAAATATAATACACACAAATGTAAGCAGTAAAGAGAAGATATATATCAATTATTTTGCTAAGGATAAGTAGCATATCTACTAGAGATAGAGAGATATATGCATATATGTAATACTAGTGCAACAGGAAGATTTCTTATCAAAACTTGGGTAGTATATATAAATCTAATAGCCAAAAGGTTGCACACATGGTTAGCGAAATTGTTATTACTGCATAAGCCATAGCATAGTGTACAAAACTGTGGAAACAGCCATACTGAAAGCATTGGTTATCCTAATGTTGATGTTTTAAAGATTAAATTAGGATCGCTTTCAACATTACTATCATATTCCTACTTTTCAATTTACCTAAAACTTATCTTGACAAAGCAAGGATGAAAACAAAATTGTCATTGTACAAAGTATTCTTTCACGACAAAACCAGAAAGGTAACTTCATCTAACACTGATATCAGGTCACCACGGTGGGTTCAAAGTTCAGGCTTACAATTCTAATACTGTACTAGCATCTGCCTCCACCGAAAGCTGTATTCAAAATACTGATTCAAATAATTCCACAAGGTATCAGCTGAAATGAAATGATCTATAATATTAGGGAAGACAATGAATTAACAACTTCTATGCCCTCTAGCCAATCAGAACACCAGGCCCCGAGATTTGTTTGCAAATCCCCATATATTGTTAGCATGAAATCATACTCAAAAGGTTTTGTTATTTCCCCCATGTCCCAATAATCACTTGGACCTAGATGCGAGGTTTCCATATTTATTTTTGTGACTTCTCGCCACATTGAAGACACTCATTCTTTTCTGTACCCTACAAGCGTAAACTACGAAAATAGACAACAGGTCTCGGATGCCAAATATATAGTTATTTGATTCCCTGGTTTACAGATCAGTTGACCTGATTTGTTTCCACTTTTTCCACTTTGTGTACTAATCTTTAGAAAATCATAATGATAAAAAGTGAAGCAACAAATCATATAAACTATCATTGAACATGAATAAAGACTGGCAGACAAAAGTTGACATAAGGTCGAAGCCAATTTGATTGGTTACTGGGAAATACATATAACACAAGTACAATTTATAATAATTACTACTACTGACAAGCAGTACTTTGATACTATTTGTGCATTCAAATCTGAACAATTTATGTCTACTGGTGTTTATAACAATTAACGGGTATTGGCAATTATATTGATCAAATATATTTATTTTCTGTCAACCAATCATTCATAATCTCCAATTATTATTATTTTTATATTGGGCCTGACTGACTGGCCAAAATATCAAATTATATTTATTTACATTTTCAACTGCCTGAACCAAAATGATCACAAAAAAATCTGTAAACCAGGGAATTAAATAGCTATGGCCTGAATAAAAGGAACACAACCACTTCCAATTTTAAGAAATGAACAGACAATCATAGTCAAATCTGATCAGAAATGGTTTAGAATTACATTTATAAAAATTCAAAATAGCAGTAATCCTCCATTCTGATCAATGTGTATGTTGGAGCAAAGTAGAAATAATGTGAGGGTGTTCCGATTGCCCTCTATCGGGAAAAAACAGAATGCAAGGGGAGATAATACATGCTAATTTCAACACATTACCAACCACTACTTGCACCCACCTGCTGAAAGGGGAAATATGAGAATTTGCAGTCAAGTTTCCGTGTTAATAACAGAGACATGAACATGAACATTATGAATATGTATTTGTTGTTGCTTTTATTATTGAAAACATAGCAGAATAAAATATGAGTCAACAGATACAGATAGATTAATATTAAAATAATTAGCATATGAGAGCATTAACAAAACAATGAAATATATAATACATAAATGTAAATATATAAATGTAAAATATAACATAATTAAGCGAAGCATGACCTAGAATTAATAATCATTAAACGAAAGCTGCTACTGCATGATTTAGCATATTCAGAAACATTTTAAATAATAAAAAATATTTGTTAAAAATAGTAATATTTATCTAAAATTGTATCATTTTATGCAACATAATTATACAATTATCTAATACATTCTCCTAAGTCAACACAGTTAGCAAATCAAAATTCCATTGTTGATATTACTGTATTAATATTTTATTATTAAACCAAGAAGATTAGGAAAGCTAAATAATATCATGGTTATTGCAAGTCGTACATGCTGATCATTACATTGTATTACATGTCACTATTTACATCATTCCCCATATCAGTTATGAAAACAATTGAGGACTGATAATGAGGCCTCATTTTTCCCCACATATTTGTTTTATCATGACATGTATCTTGCAAACAAAACAACCCTAAAGTAAATTGTATTTGAAAAGACATTCTGCTTTGATGGGGAAGATGAACAAGGGGACACTACTCTTGAGTAATCTATTCACGGATTGATCGACAGTATCGAGTTTAATTGTGATGATTATAATGGCACCAATGTGGAATACATGTACTGCCTATAGTTTTGTCATGGCACCAATGTGGAATACATGTACTGCCTATAGTTTTGTCAGTACGTCATTGACCTCAACTTTCCATTAATTTACAATGGAAAATAAAATTATTTTGACATATGTATTGCAGATAATTATCATTGGCTAGGTAGGTATATGATATATTATTATATGTAAATTATTCGGCAATGCTCATCAGTTACGTCATGTCAGAAGACATCCCAGGGAAATGGAGAGAGGACTTACTTCGTCTGCTGATGGTGGGATCAACTTCCACTCCTTTCTCGTACGGGGTACCGCCATGCATGTACAGGTCATATGTCCTGCAACAGTCACACACCAGTGGTTAAAACTAACGTCACAGGAGATGGGGAGACTTACATGGAAAAGCGTGCGGTTCGTGGCAGGGTATGAGATATGTATATTCTCGCTCAGAAATATATTTCTCACTTGGCTGCTCAGGGCACTCCTGTATCTCCAACCTTAGCCACAGACTAGGTAGCCATATCTCCAACCTTAGCCACAGACTACACCATTGGTAGCCTATCTCCAACCTTAGCCACAGACTACACCATTGGTAGCCTATCTCCAACCTTAGCCATAGACTACATCATTAGTAGCCGTATCTCCAACCTTAGCCATAGACTACACCATTAGTAGCCGTATCTCCAACCTTAGCCATAGACTGCACCATTGGTAGCCATATCTCCAACCTTAGCCACAGACTACACCATTAGTAGCCGTATCTCCAACCTTAGCCACAGACTACACCACTGGTAGCCGTATCTCCAACCTTAGCCATAGACTACACCATTGGTAGCCGTATCTCCAAACATAGCCATAGACTACACCATTAGTAGCCATATCTCCAACCTTAGCCATAGACTACACCATTAGTAGCCGTATCTCCAACCTTAGCCATAGACTTCACCATTAGTAGCCGTATCTCCAACCTTAGCCATAGACTTCACCATTGGTAAGGTTGGAGTTAATGCTACCTTAAATTTACGCTGTGGTATACCATAGTACTTTATCAATACCACATGATCCAATTAGATCTCAAAATTTTGACAAGGAGGTAAGATAAAAGATATTCCTACTCTAGCTAAGAAATGTTCTTCCTCTCAGCTGCTTAGGCAGGATAGATAGTGCTTTATCAAGATCACGTGATCCAATTAGATCTCAAACTAACATGGAGGTAAGATAAAAATTGACAAGATCACGTGAACCAATCAGATCTGGCCCTCGTTTCAAAGAACGATCGTAGCGCTACGAGAGTAGTAACTCCATGTTAACGTATAAGAGTTATGACTCTTGTAGCGCTACGATCATTCTGTGGAACGGGGCCCTGGACATTCTGAGATGGAGGCGAGATAGAAAGTGTTAAAAGTTCTCACTTATTGGCAATGACTGCTCCCGTCTCGTCGAGCAACGGCAGGTGCACCCAGCCACAACTGAACTCCCCTTTCTGATGAGTGTTCTATGCAAACAATATCAGAGTAGCATTCAATTGGCAATATCATCTTCGCATAGGTCAAAGGTCAGTCTATAAAGGGGTTATTACATATTCTGATATAACTGATACGTTTTCAGCCTGAGTGAATTAAATGTGACTATATATGTGGCGATTCTTGTGTGAATGTACCTTAAAGTGATAAGATCATATTTGAATAGGTCACTAATATGACTAGTGGGGGGTGTAATTAAACTTTTATTTTTATTGTTATTTAGACTATTTTTTGCTCATTTTTGCGTAATTAAAAATGTCATTTGAAATTTACTGATAATTAAAAATTGACATTTATTTATAATTAAAAATGTCAACTGAAAACTTACTGGTTTCATGTAGGAGATACACAGTTCAAAAAGAATACCTATAAAGAATACATGAATACATATCATTACACAAAGTCCAAATTTTGTTTAATGCTTGTTAACATTTATTCTGGAGAGAAAAATCACTATTTAATGGACATGCAGTTCTTGCAATTTTGAAATGCTTCTATTTCAAATTTTATGAAAAATTATTAGAATAAGATGCAAGTGATGCAGTGGTAGTATGCATAATATCACAAGTCAAGGAGCATACATACCAAGATTGTCTACAGTGTTATTTGTTCGGAAAAAAGACTCGGCATGATAGTAAGTGTCCATGGTATCTGAGATCTGAAACACATCAATGTACATGCATAATAAAATAATAACAATAACAAGATATTAAATTAAATAAAATGATGTCTGAATTTTCCATGTATGTGAACCCATGGTATCTGAGATCTGAAACACATGGTATCTGAGATCTGAAACACACCAATGTACATGCATTATAAAATAAAACAATAACAAGATATTAAAATTAAATAAAATGATGTCTGAATTTTCCATGTATGTGAACCCATGGTATCTGAGATCTGAAACATGGTATCTGAGATCTGAAACACATCAATGTACATGCATTATAAACTAATAACAATAACAAGATATTAAATTAAATAAAATGATGTCTGAATTTTCCATGTATGTGAACCCATCAACCACAAGAAGATACTGTGACCACAGGTGGGATTTGAACTTGAGTATGTTAATTAAATAGGTTATAGGTCATACTTTTGTTGAGAAAGACCAGGTTCTCTGAGAACGATCCATGGACGATACTTTCACTGTGTGGATATTACTCAGAATCTGAAAAGAAAAAGGCATTGTATTAAAAAAATTAAAGCAGAAAATTTCACATTTTTTTAATCACAATATCAATGATGCTTTGAAATGACTGTACGTATCTTTCCTACATCAACCTTTCTTCTATTGGCAAGAAACATAAATCTTCATGTAAAAGCATCAATTTAGATTAACTTTTTGAGTGAGTGAGTTAGTGTTTTACGTCGCAGCGAGAATCTTTAACCCATTTGCGAGGACTAATATTTCATATTGAAATCTTTATGTGAAAGTGTTGATTTAGATAAAAATTATAATTGACAGAAACTTCAATTAATATTGAAGTGCCTAAATAATATTATATTAAAAAATATTATTGAGTTAAGAATTTTGTTTGCAATGTATTCAATATGTAAAATATTGAAAATAAACGTACCGTTTTCCCATCAAATAAACACATTCTAACATGGCGGCTCAAGACATCGATGCCTGAAAGACCCCAAAAAACATAATTATTTTATTTTAATAAGGAACTTTAATTCGAAGCAGGAACAAAATATTTCTTGTATTAATTATTAGAATTTATTTTCGGATCCGACGCTGAATGAAAGCAATACAGTATTGGTGTTAAATGGGACAAACAGTGTTGTAAACACACCTGTGCCTGGCAATGGGATTTGCTGGCAGGATTGAATGGTAATGACTCTCTCAACACGTGCAACTCGGGCTCGGAGCTACCAACAAAAACATAAAAATGTCAAATCATGGAAACAAATGAATTATTGCCAATCATTATATCCGCAAAGAGAGAAATAAATATTTTAAGGAGGCTTAAATTATTTCGTAATTTTTCAAATACCACCACTCTCGCTGAAAGTACCATTTTTACAGACATCGTAAAAATAATTTTAAAAAAATAAAAAAGGTCTCTCTTAGAACAACGTTTAGTAGCTACTCTAGTTTGGATACCAGTGGTTAAAGTTCTCGTTCATGCTCAGCTTAAACTTTTATTCACAAATCCCCATGAAAAATTAAACCTGAACGTGAAATCATATGCAGGAAGGTTTTGTAACCTCAGGGCCAGGAATAACTAATAATATGTATGTTTGAGAACCTAAACCATGAACAGGCATAGCAGCAGACAATTGTGCAAATAAATTGACCCCATGACAAATAAATCAGCAGATTCCCATGGATCTGCAGAAAACTATCATGCCTGAGTGCAAATAAATTGATTCCTGAACAAACATATCAGTAGATTTCTGTGGATCCGTTGAAAATTGCCATGCCTGCTTGAAGCAACGTGTCCTTTGCATAAACCTACCTTGCTGGTTGCCTGATCAAAGAAGAGATCTCTATAGCTGAGGTTGGAGACACTAAGCTTGGGGGCCAGGTAATTCTTCATGCGGTAAGTATCACCTGCAAGGGCAGAGCATCACCATAACAGTCATCATCATCATCATCATTGTCGTACAGTAGTCATTGACATTGTTATCATCGTTGTTATTGCCATCATCGTCAACACAACAACCACCACCATCACCATCATCATCATCATCGATGGATCATCCAACCAGTATAGCTGATTGTTGTCGTCGTCATCATCATCATCATCATCATCATCATCATTCAATTAATCAATACATCCATTTAATTTTAATTTTATTTTTTTAATTGGGGTTTTAAGTCACTTTCAAGATTGTTTCACTCATATCACGACTTGTCAGTTTTAGGGCTGGAGGACAATACATCCATGATCACCACCATAAATTATTATTAATATTATTTTATTAATATATTAAGTAATTGTTATTATTATTATTATTATTATTACCTTCATTGAAGAGTTTCGAGAGTGTGGAAGGCCGGAAGCCTGAGGGTATAGCCCCCATGGCGTGGAGCACATCAGACACTGTGGTCTGAAATACAGTCATCATACCATCTCATTGTCATACCATTTCAACATTGTCATACCATCTCAACATTGACATGCCATCTCAACATTGTCATACCATTTCAACATTGTAATAACATATCTCAACATTGTCATACCATCTCTCAACATTGACATACCATCTCAACATTGTCATACCATATCTCAACATTGACATACCATCTCAACATTGACATACCATATCTCAACATTGACATACCATCTCAACATACCATCTCAACATTGTCATACCATCTCAACATTGACATACCATCTCAACATTGACATACCATTTCAACACTGTAATAACATATCTCAACATTGTCATACCATATCGCAACATTGTAGTACCATCTCAACATTGTCATACCATCTCTCAACATTGACATACCATCTCTCAACATTGTCATACCATCTCAACATTGTCATACCAAATAATCACTTGGACCAATGTAATGTAAATTTTCTAAACACATAGTAGAGATTTTGTAAAGCGTGTACACATATATGTATTAAGGTGTCAAGTCTTACCTCAACAACAGCTTTCTTTATAGTGCCCCACAGCTTTTGGGCTCTGTAAAATTACATTAGCAAGTGAGTTGAAGTTTCCCATGGTTTGCATAGAACTAACAGCCAATTGCCATGGACAATATGAACAAAATATCGGGTAGTTTTAAAATACTTAATTCATCAGGACAGCATTATCTTGCCATTCTGAAACCAGGCCCTGAGGTTACGAAACCTTTTTGAGTATGATTTCATGGACAATTCAAAGTTTTGTTTACGAATCCCCATAGCATGAAAATCATACACAAAAGATTGATAATTATGTGGCAGGTTCTGTGTGCAAATGATATACTTCGTTGTCTTAAAGTGGCAAGATAATATTTAGATGCAAAAGTTTGATATTTTTCTACATACTACAGTCAACCCTCGTTTATCCAGACTTCAGATATCTGGTTCCCTCACTATCCGCATGGTTTTTACTGGGATCCAATATTTTGCTATATAAAATGACTCGGTTTCCGTTTATGGTCGGACATTTGAACCTGGAACCTTTGGCTCCAAAGTCCAACTGTTCTACCACTGCGCTACCACCACCCCATGATAACCTATACAGGTGTATGAAGATATATTTGCTGGATGCCATGTATCAGTGTGTGAGATAAATGAAGAGTATGGTGGCAACTCTTGTTAAATTCAGACATCCGGAAATTCAGTTACCCACACGAATTTACTGGGAACGCAACCGTCCGGATAAATGGGGGTCGACTGTATTACTATTACTAGGGAAAAACATGAAAGAAAATCTATACAACTTCTACGACGCGGTATTACCAATGCAAAAAAGAAAGGTAATCCCAAAGGGGCCTCTACTAAATAATGTACCTTAAAAATTATCTGCACACTGCAGACGTACTGGATGTGTTGCAGTCGCCAGGCGGTTGTTGTAATTAATTAGGAAATAAGGATATTTTTCGACTAGTAAAAAAATCAGAAAGAATTTTTTTTATACTTGTCGGGGATCGAGGTGTATCAGAAAATGCACTAACCCGATTAGTGACCTTTGACCTCTTGGAAAGATGACCTTGCCACGTTAAAACATTTCAAACAGCAAAGACAAGTTTAATTTTTCTCCAACTTAGGATTCAAGACAGCCAGCACTTGGTATTATGTATTATTGCCTAAAGTCGTAATGATCACTGCCAATTGACATGACATTGAAGCATTACTCGGGACAAAGATGTAATGCACAATGAAATGTCGACTGACCTGGATGGACTTGGTTGCTCTCCATCTTCCCCTTCAACTTCCTCATCTTCTTCTTCCTCTTCTGTGACAAACAGAGATCACTTATGTAAATTTGGTGTGTTTATCAGGCCTGCAGTAATTTAAACCCTTATTTAAAAAATATATTATAAAACAGCATGTATTTGCAAAATATTTAAGGATTCATGAACAGCCATCTTAATTGTTATCAGAAGATGTCACACAAATAATAGAGAATGGTGTATCTTTTGTACAAATGTGTGAGAACACTTCTGTTACAACTAAAGGGAAACCATTTTTATTTCTCCATTTTCTTTTAGCACATTGGATACATTTTCGTAGTCCTAATATTATGCAATACATCTGTGTACAGTTTCTAGCAATGCAGTGTCAGTGGAATAACAGAAAAGGTCTTGGAACACAGGTTCTGTTTAAAATACATTATGATGCATGGTTTACATTATTTGGGAGGACATTAACAACCGCTTACCTCCCTTAATGTGTCAAGGGAGATAATCCAATATCTTTCCACGATGAGTTGGGATTTAATACTTTCTTATTTCTACCACAAAATCCTAGCATGAGAGCCTGTGATACTTATTTGTTAACATGATGAAGGTAAATAGAACTTATAACATACCATCATTCTTCTGAATTGCCTTGTATTTGTTGTGCATCTGTAATAGAATTTGGGTCAAATAAAATATTCCGGGCAACATAAACGTTGGTGAGCATCATCTTAATGGCAACATACATAGTAAATGGCTAAACATTCCAAAATTACTACGGGTAATCCCATAACCATGGGTCATTGGGATCTTTAACTATAGGATGGTATATTCACTGTCTCACAGGGCAGACAATTTTCAATAGTAAATTTGCTTTAGTGCCATATAATGACAAGTGATTTTTCAATAGCTAGTAGGGATGGAGCAAATTAGATGTGAAATACAAGCTGATTAAGCCATGGATGTGGGGGAAACTACCATACTTAAAAAAGATAACGAATTGTCAGAATAAAACAGGGAGTATGTGCATATCTCACTATACAAATACAACCTGGCTCTTCCTGTACAAAATGGCGTAACTCTAATGTGTCCTTATCTCCAAGATTAGCCAGTTAAAGTTAAGATTACCGAAGTCACGCCATTTTGTACATGAGAGCCCTGGGTCTAACAGTGAAGTGTTAATGGTAACATGCAGTGAACGAGCGAGTTATTGTTTTACATCACAGCGGGAATCTTTAGGTCATACGTGATGACGGTCACACAAAGTATCACCTGCAAGTAGGTGGATGGAGCAAGGCCTCTAGCTCCCTCACTGTTCTCTACAGTCCACCAGCCATCGTCCCTGAAACAACACCCAACATTTCACACAAAAATACATCATCACAGCCTTCATTCTACTGATCAATTGGGGGGCGGGTGGTAGCGCAGTGGTAGAACAGTTGGACTTCGGAGCCAAAGGTTCCAGGTTCAAATCCCGTCCCGGGGGC
>JAUTBT010041789.1:0-17139 GCA_032361225.1 Lepetodrilus schrolli | reverse complement strand
TTTCCTCCTGCCCTAAACTGACAAGTTGTGATATAAGTGAAAGAATCTTGAAAGCGACTTAAAACCCCAATGCAAAAAACAAAAAAATCCAAAAAAAATCAAGTGATCTAGCACCACCAACCAGTGGACATCCAGCCTAAAATATAAATCAGGGCATCTACAAACAAAGCATGCCAGCCATGATATGAGTGAAATAATCTTAAAAACAAATTTAAACCCAAATTCAACCACAGCACATGATGCATGTACTATGAAACTAACACTGTTTAAAAAATAACAGACATGGCAATTTTCTGCAGATCCGCAGAAATCCACTGATTTATTTGTCCAGGAGTCGATCTATTTGCCGTGGACATGGCTTGCAGCCTGCAGTCCACAGACTCAGCTGAAACCACAATTGTCTGTTGCCATGCCTGAAATAAACTGATGCTCGTTTTCTTTGAGCCACAGGCAGCCTGAACGACATCTTAACGACATGCTGCGTGGAGGGCGTGAAGTGGGCACTGGACGGTGGTCGTTGCGACAGCTTTGCAGGCCAGCTCAATGTCTCACGCTCCGATCTGAGGAGCTGCTACGCCATCGTCGAGGTCTGCTGCATGAAGGAGGTGAACCTGCAGAAATGTACGGAGGGGAAGCAGACGGCACTTGACAAGCAGAGATGTAGCATGAGGGACATTGAGCCTGGACGAGAACAGTACATGGTTAGTACTACTGAAATGGGCCTATTGATATTTACCTTCTTTACCAGTACGTGGTAAGTAATGCTCCTTTTTCTCTCATTGTTTAGCTGCTACATTGAAGCATTTCTACTAAATGTCTATTAAAACTGATTATTATATTGTTTTACTTCAACTTGTTTTAACAAGTGGTTGAATTTAGACAAAGGGCATGAACAATAATTCTCTCAATATATAATTATTACTTTTTAATTCCATGAAAACTTTCCAAAATAATATGTGAAATAAATCCTGTTTATTTGTATTTATTATTTAAATTTATTTTAAAATTTAAAATCTGTTTTTCAGGAGTGTTGTCACTGTTGTCATTTGGGACTGACCGCCCGTGAGACTGGTCAGTCCTGTCAGAGTCCAGTATACGGAGATCCCTGTGACGTGAAGTTCGTAGAGTGCTGCACAGGTCAAGATGTCCACTACAACCAATCATTAGGTAAGTCGTCCAATGATTGTATTTACACTGAATCCTCAGCTTTCTTGGCCAAATTATTGTTTTAAAATTTTTTTAAATCCATTTGAATTATAATTTTTTTCACTTTTAATTTTAAATATATTTTTTAATATAAATAACATGATGACCTTGTAAAAGTTAGCATGCTTCAACATTGATCCTGCCAAATAAAAGATTAATGGAACCTATATTATTTCTATATCTACTAGTAATAGACTGCTAGTATATGGTTGTGATCCTGTATTTATGTGATCACATTGTGTGTCTCACCATCACAAGTTCTTCTGAAAGATCACATCAAATACTGTGAAAAATCGTGCATAACTCCTTACTAAAACAAGTTATGGTGAAATTAATTTGTATGTATTAATTAAAGCATGCTGAGTGCAGTGAAATGTTTTCATAACTAGTAGACACAATCAGACATAACCATGTTGACCTGAGAATCTCCAGATAATCTTATCAGCAGCCAATGAATGTTCATTGTAGCTCAGCCTTTTCTGTCAGTTAAATTCAGCATATTGTTTTTTTGTTACGATCTAAAATGTGTTGCATATTTAACCCTCTCCCTGCTGGATTAGACACAGGTGCTACTCTTTAGGGCATCTCTGGTTGCCTCCAGAATGGAGAGGGTTAAATGTTAACCAAGGCTCTGATATCCAGAACAGTTGTAGCTACTGAAGTAATTGCAAGTCAGATTTTTTGGACCCACTACAAATGTAAGTCTGTTTGTGCATAACATGTTCATCACTTCAATAGTTTTAGCTAACCACATTCTCAAGTATTGTACGTTGTGATAATGGACATACTTGTAGTGAGTTCCTAAAATTTGACTTACAATCAATTGTAGCTTCAGAACTGCTTGAAAAATAGATATTTACAGCCAAATGTCCTGATTTCGAACCATAGAAGCTTTCATTTGAGTGAAACATTCATTAAATTATTTATATCTTGTCAAGCTCAAACTAGACTAGACAAGCTATCATAACACAATGCTTCAGAGTTGTCTGCCTGTGACTAACATGCTAACCTGACTCCATTTTAAACGTCACATATCTAGTTGTCTCCCCTGGTGGCACTCGACGACCATCGCCAGGGAACGTGGAGCTAGACGATGACAAAAACGAGTGTGAGTTGTTCCCTGACAAGCTGTGTTCTCAGCGCTGTGTCAACACGCCAGGCAGCTTCAGGTGTGAGTGCAGTGAGGGCTTCATTCTGGATGCAGACGGCAGAACTTGTCGCTTGAAACAAGGTGGTAAGAAACTGTTCGATAAATACATCGGTTCGTCGGTCCGATAGAGTCTGCAGAATGGTGATTTATTTTATTTTTTCTGGTCCTTTGGCCAGAAGCTTTTCCATCCAGCTTAATAATCTTGGTGTTTGATGTTTGGAATATTAATCAGAATGTGAATCTCAAAGCATGTTTTGCTGTAATTAATCTCACCTTCAATTAATGGAATATTTTTATATGCTTCCTACTTTGAATTTGAATGTAATATGTTTAATAAGTGTTTGGGTGTTTGGTATTTGTGCATATACATACTATGACTGATAATATGTTTGTCGCTATCATTGTTGTTGTCTTCGATTGCTAATTGTCTATGATCTGTGATATTGATAATTGGATATTTATATTCTTAACTTTGCATTGCTTATGTGATGTATACTACTCAACCTTTGAAAGGGATAATTCATTGAATATTTGGCCCAAGGCATCTTTCACGTGATTCCTTATTACTGAGACTTGACAATGTATGAGGCTTAGTTGACACTTGTTAAGCCCCGAGCAACCAGATCATCAGACTGTTTGTACTCGCTCCAGTAGCAGTTTCATAACTCTATTTTAATTTCTCATTGGCACCATGAAATAAGAAACATTAGAATTATAAATAGAGTAAAAAATAGAACTACGAAAACACAGCTACCACTTTATATAACTTCACTCCTTGGTCTGTCAATACCAGCCGTTACTCGCACATTTACTGCAACATTCAGCTCTACGGATGTTGCAGGTTTCCTCCTGCCCTAAACTGACAAAGCCGTCATATAAGTGAAAGAATCTTGAGAGCTGTTCTGAACTCCAATTCAAAAATAAATCATAACAATATGATTTCACAATAATCTGTAATCATGATGCTCACTTTTACACTAAGAAATATTTCCATTGGATACTTTATTGCATGTGTCGGATATTCAAGTTTAAGACAGTACGTGGAGCATTGCCTGGGTTGTTGATGTGTGTGTGTGTGTGTGTTGGCTACAGATGGATTCAACTGTAATAGCAACAACCCGTGTGAACAGCTGTGTGATGATGACATCGACGGAGTGGTGTGCTCGTGTCACGAAGGATATCAACTCAACGAAGATGAGAGCACGTGCGCAGGTTTGTATGTATTCCCGTGGAATGGGAGATCAGGCCTCAGGGTTACGAAAATATCTTTAGTGCGATTTTATACTCAATTCAGGTTTTGCACTCAAATTCCAATCTGAAATTTGAGTTGAACATGGAATCGTACTCAAAAATATTTTGTACTCAAAAATGTTTCGTAAGCTTGGGGCCTGATGGCAAAAATTCATCCTCCCCAATATTTAGCCCCAAATTTCATTGTTTGAATATTTTTTTAAATTCCAAATGGTTGGTATTAAGATAAGATAATATATGACTTTATTACCCTCTATGGGAAATTTCTATATACATTTAGAGAGAAAAGAAAACTGGATCATAAATATTAAATGCAAGTAATCACAGATCTCGATAATCATTTGGGACTAAGATTAAGCCATTGACGCTAAGTATATTAAATGCTTTAATTTACCTATTTTCGTAACTGCTGTTCGCAGACATTGATGAGTGTGCCCTTGGATATGCACAGTGCGGGCAACACGAGCAGTGCATCAACGTGATTGGTCGATACACGTGTCAGACACCGTCATGTCCTCCTGGGTATTCCAAGAATCCCACGACAGGGGTATGCGAGCAGAAGCTAAAATGTCCTCCAGGGTTTGCATTCAACAGCGTCAACGGACGGTGCGAAGGTGAGAACTTTTCTTGATTTCCACGTGGGATATTTTAAAGCCCTTGTAGCACATTATTTCGCTAAAAGCTACTCAATGGTCTACTTTAGCTACCACACTCTTTGGATTAAAACATCTACTCCTTTTGTTATCGAACGTGGATATAGTGTATTATAAGTGGACATTATTATTATTATTAGTAGTAGTATTATCTACTTTTTTATTTATTTTGTCACACTATTCGGTTAAAAACATTTACTTAGCTTATTGAATGTGGATATAGCATATAAGTGGACATTATTATTATTATTATTATTATTATTATTATTATTATTATTATCATATAATTTTTTATTTATTTGGAAATTGGGTTTTGAGATAATTTCATAGTCATGTATGGATGAAAGATTCACCCTGCGATGTAAAACAACAACTCACCACCATCATCATCATAATCTTTGTGTTTATGAATCACTGATTGATAACTTGCCCTAATGCTACGTATTTGTCGTTCCTTCAAGACATTGACGAGTGCACAATCTATCAGCACTCGTGTTATGGCGAGCACCAGCTGTGTATGAATATGAATGGGTCGTATCGGTGCGACTGTGACGAGGGGTACTCGTACAACATGACTGTGGGACAGTGTCAGGGTACACTGCATGTGTCGCTAGAGTGGTCTCCCTTTGTGTGCAGTTGTTAACAGTAATTTACTCAGGTTGTACATTGTTGTGTGTATAGTGTACAAACGTTATATTGGCTGTGATATTGTTAACAAAACTTGTAATGGTTGCAATTTTGTGGTTGATTTAAGTGTTTTGTTTTGAAAATGTGTAATTTCAAATTCCAAAATTAATTTTTTTATTAATGTTTTCAATGGAAAGTCTAATAGTGTTCCCTTCTTTTTAAAATGTTGTTTTGTTAATGACTGACATTGTAATAGAATTAATTCTTGACTTCTCATTGGATGTGGGGTTTTTTAAGAGGGAGATTGTCATCCCATTTAACAGTTTATTTTGCTATTGCATGAATGTCTTGTTGATCTAGATATACTTAGCTAACACAAGCAACAACCGACTACTGTAGACTATTGTCTTTGGTTTTTTACCATGTAAATGGATATTTTGTTTATGCATGAACAGCAAATTAATATCAGATGAGTATGTACCATCACATTTGTATGATTAACTAATTAATGAGTGAGTGTGCCTTGCATCTTGGATCTAACAGTATTCTATTTAAATAAACAATATTTACTCATACATGTAATTTTAGAGTATTATTTTAAAATTTCATACAACAGACTCAGTATATGCATTTAAATTTGGTTGCATTTGGATGAATTATTCCTGCTGTGACATTTAATATCACTCAATAATAATAAAAGAATGTTTGCATCATTAATAAAAGAAATCTGTTCATGAAATATTTTGTGTAAATATTATTGTATGTATTATTATATTATATTATATGTCTGAAAGACAACAGCATTTTGTTGTTGTTAAGTAACTCAAAATAAGAATTTTTAAGTATTTTTTTGTTTGTTTCATTCCATAAAGTGTTCATTGAGATAAGCTACAAAAGCAATGTATTTCAAGCCAAACTATCAGGGTGTATATGTTGCAGTCAATGAAGATAAAATGAAGATAATGTGTACATTTTTATAGGTATTCACACAATTCTCTGTTAATACATATAAATATATATGCAATCCTGTGTGAATATCTACAAAAATGTACGCATTATCTTCAATTGTTTTCATAAAACTCACTAGTCAATCTGTCAAATAAAGGCAGTCATTTCAGGCTTGTTAAACATTGCTTGAAAGAATTGAAATTCACTGAAAATTTAATACATTTGACACATTGCTTGATTTTAGACATTGACTGTAACATATATAGACTTTGGTTGGCAGTGTGTAATACTACAGTGATGGACCTGTGTGTTTCAGATGTAAACGAGTGCGCTGTGGGAACCTACCAGTGCCAATCTGGAGAGAGATGTGAGAACAAGGTGGGGTCATATATCTGTCGCCGCATCTACTCCTGTGGTACTGGCTACACCCTGGACACAGACTCTCAGAGATGTGTTGGTGAGGAGACAGGGGAAGAGATGCACAGTCCATGCATGCTTATGTACATGTTGTGTATCTGTGTGTTGGAGATTGGGTCTGCTTTCAAGATTATTTCACTCATATCACTTTTTGTCAGTTCATGGCAGGAGGAAGCCTACAACACCCATAGCACTTAGCATTGCAGTAAACCTGCTAGCACTGGCTGGTACTGATGATCCATGGATGACAACTACGTTGCAGACAGTGAATCCTATCATGGTTGCATTGGAAAGTATATTTCATTGACATTTATGACGATTACCCAGGTTCACTCGATAACATTGGCTCCAAAACATGATGATCTACCACTACCCCTTGCACCACTACCCCTTGCACCATTACCACTTGCACCACTACCCCTTCCAACCACTACCCTTTGCACCACTACCATGCCAAGACAAACCTACCAATGTGTAATCATGTGATATAATTTGTTCCTACTGGCCTTGGCTAGAAGGGTTACCCCCCTTTTGCTCAGTTGGTAGAGTGTTGGCCTCGCAATCCAGTAACTTGGGTTCAAATCCCAGGATGGGCATGGTCCTCACTTACAAATGCACTAATTCAGCTGTTACCAACAAATTCATCTTCCTTCCAGACAACAATGAGTGCACACTGAACACCCACAACTGTGGGACCGGCTTCAAGTGTCAGAACACAAACGGGTCATTCAGGTGTATTCCGAAGACCTGCCCTGAAGGATCGCGGTTCAACCCTGCGCGGGGACTCTGCGAGCGCATCTCCTGTAGACAGGGGCTTAGACCTGGTCCCCATGGCAACTGTATTGGTGAGTAATTTGGAAAAGCCTCAAATCATTTCTATTTCTCAGTAGAGCAATTACATGTACATGTATACATTTTGTTTTAAATAAAAACCTGAAATAATTTTAAAATAAAAAAGAAGAATGAAATAATACTAGTATACAAACAAATATATTTTGTAAAAAAAATAACATCTTTTGTAGAATTAAATATTTATTTTGTTAATTATTAAAAATAATACCCAGATACAATATATTTTACATGGGAAAATCAATTATTAATAGTGTAAATAAATTAGGATATCAGTGCCACATTAACAGGCATGTTAGACATTTGTAAGCCTGATTTATGTTAGAAAAGCCACAAAATTGTATATTGCAGATATCAATGAGTGCAAAGACTACAAGAATGTGTGCGGCAACTTCCAGCGCTGTGTGAACAACGTGGGGTCATACACATGTCGCAGCACTGTCAACTGTCCTCCTGGGTTCGAGCCTGCTGATGGTGGCCGGTGTGTAGGTTAGTCACTAATTCCATACTCAGT
The DNA here is from genome assembly GCA_032361225.1 of Lepetodrilus schrolli. Taxonomy (NCBI): domain Eukaryota; kingdom Metazoa; phylum Mollusca; class Gastropoda; order Lepetellida; family Lepetodrilidae; genus Lepetodrilus; species Lepetodrilus schrolli. The sequence goes on along the minus strand of JAUTBT010041789.1, from coordinate 9,524 downwards.
AATATTAAGTACACTTTCTGGCCCCTGTTCCACAGAACAATCGTAGCACTACGAGTTACGACTCTCGTAGGGCCCGTTCCACAGAACAATTGTAGAACTGACACGATATTGATAGGATGCGCTGTCTGTACCTTGGCAATGCAGTTATCATCCTTGGACTGTCAGCACCAGCCGGTGCTCGCAGGTTTACTGCAACAGTCAGCACTAACCTGAAGTGACAAGCCATGATATTAGTGAAAGAATCTTGAAAGCCGCTCTAAACCCCAATTTAAATATATAGAAATATATATATATATTAGTGGAGTGGCTTAGGGGAACGATTGTGACATGCTGGCCCAAAGCACCAAATTTGGCACAGTTGTACCTTAGGATAATACAAAACATTTTAGAGGGGGATGCCCGATTTTAAGGGTCAAGGTCAGTTCAAGGTCAAAGGTCAAATATAAATGATTTTAACATTTACCATAATTCACCAGTTAACATAAAGTATAAATACTGAAAACAACTATATTCAGTTTGAAACATATATATATATATTGTGAAGGGTGTTTGTTATGGGTTATCTTTCTAGTGTAAGCAAATCACTGATGGATTGCATATGTAGTCAGGTTTGATATAAGATGCTTCTACTGGTCTCGGTGGGCATCGGGGTTACCCCTTTGGCTAAGTTGGTAAAGCGTTCGACTCGCAATCCAGCAACTTGGGTTCGAATCCCAGGATTGGCATGTTCCTGGTTCTTATATCAAACCAGCCCCTGAGATTATGAAAGTTTGTGAGTACGATTTCAAATTTTATATGTGGACATGTGAACAAAACATTGAGTTGAGCATAAATTTGTATTAAAGATTTGTCACGTATGGGTGAAAGATTCCCGCTGTGACGTGAAACATTAATTCACTCACTGATGTACTCAAAAAGGTGATCATAATCTCAGGGCCTGGCTATAAATGGATACAGTTAAAAACTGTGTTAATCTACAAATAACATGCACATTCACCGTTCGTAGACATTGATGAGTGTGAGACGGCGACCAGCCGTTGTGGGGCGGACCAGCAGTGTGTCAACAGACAGGGCAGCTATTTCTGTCAGTGTCCACGTGGATACAGAACTGATGCTAGAGGAAGATGTACAGGCGAGTGACCACCACTCCCAGCATAGTCATCTCCCCCAGGGAAGGGTAGAACTCCGAGCTACACGTGACTCTGTAGCGAGTAAGCGAGTTAGATCACATGGCCTAGGCAAGATGCAGCACTGTGGCCTGAATGTTTCATGTGCATTCTTCACATGGTTGCATTTCTGTGGCGTGTATGAGTGCCACTAGACTATCCATAGACATAGACTATCCAACTACATATTTATATATTTTTAATTGTAATTTTCTAATTATTCAAACCCAATCATTTTTTTTCAAAGCAATCTTTTTAATAATTTAGTTATTTTTTAAAAATCCTTCATTTATTTACCATTTCATTTACAACCATATTTTGTACTTTAATTTGGTTGTCCCTAATTATATGAACACAGATCATTTCAAATTTTCGTATTTTTCTAATAATTCGCACAGCTACAAACTTAATTATTTTCTCCTATTATTAGGGTAATTACAACTTTCATAGTGCTAGCCTTGAAATTTAGATGTTCTGTGTTGAAACATCTTCAAAAGACTCACGACTCGCAGCAAAATGAGTAATTACTAACAAAAATCGTGCTGCTATTTATTCATCAGATGTGGATGAGTGCGCATATGGCGCTGCTATCTGTCCCTCCAACTCCAAGTGTTTTAACACGCCAGGCAGCTACACATGTAAATGCAAAGAGGGGCTGCTTGACGACGGACAAGGATCCTGTTCAGGTCAGTGTTACAAGGGAGTCAGATAGACCGACCATGCCACCCCAACCAGCAATCCTGCCTCCAATAATTTGGTCGCCCAAGAAGAAATGCTGGTCTCTAAAACACTACATATAAATTTATCTATACAATCATAATAGGCCCGGGTTTACGGAACCATTTTGAGTACATGCTCAAAAAGGTGTTTGTAATCTCAGGGTCTGGTCTATCTCAATCTTAAAAAAAGCTTTCGATGCTCCTGCTTGGTGGCATGGGGGTGTTGGGGTGCGATGGTGCACATCTATTTCTTCCAGATTGTTGCGTATGGGTGAAAGATTCCCACTTTGACGTAAATCAATATCTCACTCACTCACTTTCTTCCAGATATTAACGAATGCCAGACACCTAACATCTGCCACCACAGCTGCGTGAATGTCATCGGGTCCTACTTCTGCTCCTGTAACCGTGGTTACCAGCTGGCTGAGGACAAGAGGCTCTGTGAAGGTTAAAAAAAATGTTTAAATAATTAGTAGACTGACAGCTCGTGATAGGTTCATTCATGGTTTTTTGTTGATGCTCATTTTTTGTTTCTCACAGATATCAACGAGTGTATCCAGTTCGGAGGTCGAGGGGGTCGGGGCGGTATCAGGGGTGGGGTCTGTGGAGGTCACTGTGTCAACACGGCGGGGTCATACCGCTGTGACTGCCCTGGGGGATGGAGGCTCAAGTCGGACGGAAGGTCATGCGAAGGTCAAACTTTGAAAATATCGCTTTGAGTTAAAGATATGTTGAAATTCCTGATATCTACATGTCTGTGTTCAGGTGTCTGTTCACATATCTACATGTCTATGTTCACTTATGTTCACATTTCTGTGGAAGAATGCAAGTCTGTATATGTATATGTTCACATGTACATGTTCACATGTCTATGTTCACATGTCTGTTCAGATGTGGATGAGTGCAAGTCTGGGGTAGGCACATGCAGGAACCAAGACGAGTTCTGCGTGAACGTCCGAGGAGGCTTCAAGTGTCCACTGGTCAGATGTCCAGATGGCTTTGTGAAGATACCATCAGGAGGCAGACAGAACAGGTAGGACAGAATGCAGGCACTGTGATCTCCAGGCCCCTGTTTCATAACAACATCGTAAATTTAGGAGATCCTAACTTTATAACACAGTTTTATCACCTCGTAAGTTAGATGTTGATTTAGGAGGGAATAAGATTTGTGACATCGTCGTGAAACACTTGTTGCTGGGTGATATCCTTTAGGACTGGTTTAGGAGCTCCTAAATAGTAAATAGAGGCCGTCGTGAAACAGGGGCGAGATTATCTGGACTCTCCTTTATGAAACGGCGCAACTCTAAGGTAGCCATAACTCCAACCTTAGCAGTGGTGTAGTGTTTGGCTAAGATTGGAGATAAGGCTACCTCCACATACAGGAGGGCACTGGTCTTCAATGATCTGGATGTCCCAATATACAACATGTTCTACCAACAGTGGTAACTCTCCAAGTCATTTCTGTTTATACACACTGTACCAGATTACGGACAGTTAATGTTCCATTATAAGGGTGTTTTATTATACCTGTGACATGATAGTAGCTTAGTAGCGTTTCATTGGCTATGCAAATTAGCTTCCAAATTTGAATACCAAAGCATGTCAGTATTCCGAATTATTTTGTTTTCTTTCTGTTGTTCCTGTATATCTGATGTTCAGTGTGTTATGACCATTCTGTGCATGTTGCACGTTATGTAGGGAGTGATGTGGGTTTGTATTTTTCTGTGTCTAACAGTAACTTTAGATTTACTCAGATTTAATTATACCTTTCATATACATACCTACCACCTACACGTGATTATACAGATTTCAGATGTATCATTTTTCTCTTAAAGCGATTACAAGCCATTAAAAAAATATACGTTATTCATCATGTCCATGTTGAATTGTGTTGCCGCCATTTTGTTCACGAGTTGTGAACATAGTCAGAAAATCCTACCCCAGTTCACAAGTTGTGTTCACGGGATATTTCGCCAAATGAATACTCTTCACAACTTGTGAACTTGGAAATACGATATTCACGACGTATAATGAATGCAGTATTCACCACTTCTCAACCATGTTTCTAAAAAAATCAGAAAATGGTAGGGGGAAATAGTAATACCCTTCATCCATTACCCCCTAAAATAAATATCAGAATATAGGTGTGAGAAAAAAAATACTATAATCTGCTCTGTAACCAATACAGGCATCTTAAATATTCTTGTTTATCAGAGGGAGAAATATTAATTGGTAATAGAACATATTTGACCGTAAATGAATTCTTCTAATTATTCTTGCACCATGGAATTCCTTCTTTTCCATTCTCATTCCAAGCTTTTATTCAGATTTTTCCTGTCATCTTTTCACTACAATTTATTTAAGTGCTCCGAAGAATAATACAATGCCTTCTTTTCAGTTTACGTTGCAAGAAGCGCTCAAAGACATGTCGTCGTTGTCAGGAAGGGCTTCTGTCACTGTCGTACAATTTCTTGACGTTCCCGACGAACGTCATCATCCCTGCGGCGCTCTTCTCCATGACGGGCGCCAACGACGCGGACAAGTTCTACTCCTGGGAGCTGACCATTGTGTCTGCCCAGCCCAGGAGGTCAGGGGTCGTCCAGGCCACGGACAGCTTCTTCTCCCTGGAAGAAAGTTCCAACCAAGCCGTCGTCAGTCTCGTCAAACGAATCCAGGCCCCACAAGACGTCGTGCTTCAACTCCGGATGAAGATCAACGACTTGGTGAAAGGTTTCGAAGGATACGCAGAGTCTCTGCTGTACCTGTTCATTACAGATGACAACGTGGCTTAAAGCAAAAATATTCCATTGCAGGGTGTGGACTAAATGGCACTCGCTGCTCATGAGTTACGTACATTCCAGTGTGTTGTCCCAGTGAAACGTGCAGCAAGTTCTGTTGATGAATTCATTCCTGCTGGTTCTGTCATGATTATTGGGCATCTGTAATTGCCCCCAGTAGGTGGAAGGTTAATCTGACAAGAGGATTAGTGTCATGGACCCACATTTCATAAATCAATCGTAGCACTACAAGAGTCGTAACTCCTATACGTTTCACTACGCTTGTTCTGTGGAACAGGGCTCTGAGCTGTAGTTATAATTGTCTGTCTAGATTATCTGTTGACTGCCGACTATCGTAACATTTGCATCAGCATTGCTTAGCTGAATGCAAGCATTGAGCTGGAAGCCAGAATCAACAATCCACCCTCACTAAGTTCAATGGATGATGAATGTCGCTTTTGTAGATACAGCGTACAACTTGCCATGCATGATATATATTCAGCTGATATTCCAGCCATAAACAGAAGTATTTGTCAATGGTTACAGGAGATTGTTGAAAATTGTATCCAAATGTATTAAATGCATGCAAGAATTAATTCCTAATGATTTGATATAACCTAGAACTATATAGTATATTGTAAATGTTTAGCTATCTTAGTTGTCTTTTTTCTTTCACATCACTATATATTTTCAAAGCATATGTTCACATTTTACATTGTAGTAAATGTACACTATATTATTCATTTGATATATTTCACTTGGAATGGAATGCTTACATTATTGCACAGAAATTTTAATTTATCAGAGAACATGTTTCAGTTAGTAGTCTATTATATAGTGCAATGAAATTATTCAGTAGTCTATTATATAGTGCGATTAAATTATTCAGTATTAACCATGTTAACATTTTGAAAATAAAAATGTCTTTTTTTCCCCCACACTACATTGGTTATTGTGATTTCACCATGTACGTAATAGTTTTGTTTAACTCGGTATTCTTGAATTATCACCATCATCCATGGAGAGTGGGGTTCTGAGCTATGAACCCTGCTTTACCCCTTTTTTCCAGAAATTCCTCGTCTAACTTAAAATGTCCTTACAATGTTGTATTGTCAGTAATAGAAGGGATATTGCTCAATAGAAAGTTTTTTCGAATTGTCGTATTCATCCAATAGTCTGCCCCATTTGCAATATGTAGGTTTGTTGGTTGAAATGGGGTTTAAAGCCACTTTCAAGATTTTTTCACTGACATCATGGCTTGCATGCATATGTACTGCTTGTACTAGTCTGGATTTCCACCAGTTTTTTACCCCACTCAGACACAGTATACTGATTCCTAGCCAACCAGTCCATGCATTAGTGGGGAACAAGTACATTCTAGCAGGGAAACAAGTACAATCTTTTAACGTCTTTTGGTACGACACGACCGGGAATCGAACCCGCAACCTTCCACACTCTGGACTGACGCTCTTAACCATCACACCATGGAGCCAGCTCAATGTAGCAGTGGGCGAGACACTAGTATGGTGGTTAGTGTGTTGATCTACAGAACTGAGGGTCCCGAGTTTGATTCATGATGTTTTGTGTTTCATGACCTTTTGTCGTGTATTTTGTAACCTCTTGCATTTCATAACCTAGTATTTTTAATGACTTCCTGTTTTTAATGACCTCTTGTGTTTCATGACCTCATGACCTCTTGTATTTCTCAACATATTGTTATTAATAGCCTCTTGTTATTAATTACCTCTTGTATTTTATAATGATCTTGTGTGTTTCATGATCTCTTATGTTTCATGACAGCCAGATGAGGACAGCTTCAATTCGAGGCTTGAATATGAAATATTCCTCTGCCCTCTTCTCTAATGTATGCTAGTGTTAACCCTCTCCCTGCTGAAGGCAACTGGATATGCCCTAATGAGCAGTGCTTTTGCCTAATCCAGCAGGAAGAGGGTTAAGCTAGTAAGTATTTGTGAAGGAGGGTCCCACCCTGACATATACAGCATTGAATATCAATTAGACAGGACACAGACTTAAAAAGTGATTGTGGCATTAAACTTTAGTGTATGTCAATGAAAATATACACTGTATGTCCATAGCAATATATCCATAGCTGGTATATATGTTAAATACTACATAATGTCACAACATATATAATACACTGTATAAATCATTAGTAACATTTGTTCTGCGTATTTTCCCGAAGCCAAATCTCCTGATGAAGGGTCCTCAAAGCCAAGATGTATTTTTTTATATACAGCCTAAAAACAAATGTCTTATGAACTTTTCATGATGCCCTAGGTACCGATATTTTTATTTCTCTTCTTTCGCTGGTGCCTGTTAGATGTTGTCTTGTGAGACGTAATGAGCCTGGTTTTGGTAAAATCGTTACATTCTGCCTACGGCTGTCCCAGAATCACATGCTTCTCTAAACGCATGCCTAATTCACTGATGCTAATCTCTTGCCAATGTAATCTTTTTTTCCACATTCCTAAAAATCAATAACATATATTTGCTGAAGTTAAACATATTTTATATACCCAACATTGAAAGGTATATATCAAGAACAATTACAATTTTTTTGGTCACATATGTGTATTGCATAGAAGTTTTTATAACATTATTTATTAACTTTACAGAAATGTTGCTATTAATATTTAATAAAATACATTTTGGATATTCAACATAAAATATACATATCAACATTTATTTTAAGATCAACTACAACCTTAATTTGTCACATTACTGTTTCATATAGAAGTTTTTTTAAAGCATTATTTTCATAAAATTAAGTTGAAATTAAAACAGATTTCACAATTATTAAATCAGGGAATTAAATATAACATTTACATATCACCAAGAATTCATGATCTTCACAGACATTTGACCTTTTACATATTTCTGCAGAATTTCTGTCCATTATAATTTCCATATACATTCTTATTATCTACTGCTTCCTACTATGATTTTCTCATCCATACTTTAATGTTTATAGTCTTCCCCTGGACACGTCTGTTACTTGAGGTTTTACTCTCTATGGGACCAGCCCATGGTGTGATGTAAAGTCAGCAGCATATGTCAACCAAGACTATTAGAGATTCTGTGTTTCTACTAGTATTATAATATCTATCACAAATGTAGATTTGAGAAATTAATGGCAAAAGCTGAACAATAAAGTATCAACAATCAAAATCTTTGGTGGGTTTAATATTGTGTCTGAGTATGTTGTACAAATATGAACAACTTTCACTACAGGCTGTTGTAGGATAAAGAAATATTCACTTCTGGAATATTGGATTCTGTATTTTTATTTATTTTAAAGTTGGTATATATGTGTCATTGCTTGGAGGCCAGTCAAGCTAATTCATCACCTATGAGTGTTAATACATTAGAATAAGGCTTTTGACCTTTCCATGATCTGCCCAATGTACAGATCTACAGACCCTCACAGGATCCACGGGATAAGTTCCACGGTCTTCCATAAAAACGTCTTCATTTCACTTCACTGATAGAGCACATGCTGACTATGTGGTAATGCTCAAATACTTCCATGTTATTAAAGATTATTGATTGTAAATTTGAGATATACATCCCCGAGCCCGGCAGTGGGTTTAAGTACTACACGTGATAAGAGTTGGACTTACAGCCTATCTTACAACCTATAGCCTCCAGAGGCCATCCTGCGAAAACATCATTTGATGGAGGCCTCTGATTGGGTGCCTGGTGTGAGAGGGTTCCATCAATCTTGTATCTCGTTGCCACCAACAGATATCTTGTCATCATCAAAAAGAAAAGTACAGAAGTGTATTTTATCGCCAACCATATATTTTGTTGTAAGGAGGGGATCAATTTTCTACTTGTATCTGATTACCTGGCAAAAACTTAGAGAAAGGTCGCAGAGGTCAAACATTGGAATTAGCAGCCCTCTGATGAGAAAACGAGATTAGGCTATTTAAATATATCACTCTCAGACTCCTGGTTTAGTTTTCAGATATCCACGTTTAGTGTCTTATCCACGGAATGTCTGAATAAACCAAGTCTCGTAAAACTGGCATTAAGTGTGTAAATGTCCAACATTTGTATGTATGAAGGTTTCTTCAACAAGGCTCTCGTAAGGAAATATGATAGGTCTGAATAGACCAGTAGTATGAGATTATTTATGTTGTTTAATAGTTTAGCAATTGTAAATATATAGGTTATATCCTCAGTAGTAAATATGTCATAAAACTTTTGAGAGCATCCTTGATTTGAATATATACAGGAATATGTATGAATTGGGTAACAAGTGTCTGTGTGTGTGTGGGGGGGGGGGGGGATGGGGGGTGGTGGCATTACTGTTACTCATATGTCTCGGGGTAGATTTAGAGTTTTGGTGCAATGCATAAATGTTGCAGTACACTTGTTTAATCTGTGGTCTTCCTGTGAAGATGGATGTAATAGTAATGATGTAAAACACTTTGTATGTACATATTACTCATATCACCCACATATCTGCCCACATCCATCCACTCCATATACCATCAGTCCACCCATCCTATGTAACTCATCTCACCCACATTGCCCATCATCTATCCCACTTCACCACTCACCCATTTCCTCTCGCCCAACATATCCCCACCCTACCCCCAATTTCCCCCCACCCCCCACCCCTAGTCACACCACTATCTCACCTAAATTTACCCACCTATCTCACCTGTACCCACCTAACTATACCCACCTATCACCTACTTTACCCACCTATCTCACCTAACTATACCCACCTATCTCACATATCTCACCTAACTATACCCACCTATCTCACCTAACTATGCCCACCTAACTAAACCCACAGATCTCACCTAACGTTACCCACCTATCTCACCTAA
>JAUTBT010041778.1:0-17141 GCA_032361225.1 Lepetodrilus schrolli | reverse complement strand
TGTTCAGAAATCTGTCAACCGAATCGGAACAATTCGGGACAAGCTCAGCACTTTTACAGCCTGGTTGATTCTTCTTTCTAGGTAATGTCTCTTTCTTAGAAAACAAAACAAAAACAGTGTGGTCACATACAGTAGACAGGTCTACAACCGGGTTCCAATGAACATTTAGAGGATGCTGATTAAATAATTAATTACGGGTCAGTAGCCGTTGGACATATAAATTTAGCTGTATATTAGTTTAACAACGAAGAATTTCCAAACATCTACAGCACCAAATTCTCCAAGCAAGTTCCGAAATTTCGTAGAAATCTTCCCAACAAAATCTCTGCTGGCCCTTAATTTATTTTGTTGAGTATATAAGGGAATTGAATCCCAATACATAAAGACACAACTATTGATCTCTAATGCTCCATTCTGTTTTAAAACCTCATCTGCATGTCATTTCAAAGAAAATCGTAGATCCAAGCTGACTTAAATAATAGTTGTCGATTTCCGTAAATGTTCTAGCATAAAGGAGTTTAAAAAGGAACACTTTCCAGTAAAGCTTGATAAATGTATTTTTCCTATCAGAATAAATCCACTGTTTTTCTGAAACCTACTCGAAAAATATGACATTCTCCTGTCTATTTCACATTCGCAAAACGTGTACAAGAAGTCCTAAACAAATCCTTTTAACAGTAATTGACACGTCAGTGAGCAAAACTCATCTAGCGGGGGTTCGCATTAAACGTGGAATAAAATGGCATAGTGCGCAAAGCTAGGCAAGCTGACATTTCCTCTGACATCCCATCACCCCCCTGTCAATCAAGGTCAAGCGACCTTTCCATCGCAGCTCAAGGGCGCACACGTAGTTTCATTATTAACGCATGCCACCTAGTGTTTCGGTGGTTAATTTCGTCCCTGCCTCAATCCAGATCTCCCTGTGTCTTCCGGCATTAAACGTCGACACAACCGAAGCGATCTGTCCGGGTTACCAATGGTTCCTTGCAATTGGAACCACTGGAAACCCGGACGGAATGGTTCCTTGCAATTAGAACCACTTGAAACCCGGACGGAATGGTTCCTTGCAATTGGAACCACTGGAACCCGGACGGAATCTCGCTTACAAGGGCATTCTAAAATGAGATCTTAATATCAAAAACAAGAAGCGCAATTACTAGTTAGCCTTGGATTACGTTCAATAGGCCAGAGAGAGTGCACCGCGTTATTTATCATGTTACAGAGAGGATTGATTACTTAGTACGAACTATTAATCACATTAAACGTCATTGGTCCGTAACAATACATAACCTACTCGATAATCCATTTCACATAACACGAGCAAAACGTAATGTATTTCGCATTGTTCATTTTGAGCATCAGAACATAGACCTTCAAATATATACTAAACAACATAAATTAAGCGCCGGAAGATATATTTTGGGGACGTTTTCTAATAAATATTAGGACTCTGCTTGAGGAATCTGGTGCCATTATTCAGCTAATATGTCTTCAAGTGCTTGAAGAATACCTGGGTCCTGTAGATGTTTGGAAATTATTCTTTGTAAAAATAATATAATGTTAAATTTATATATGTCCAAAAAGGTTACTGGTCCTTAATTAATTTAGCTGACTATATAACGAATTGCCTCAAAGGCTATTGAATAATACCACGTATATCTACTAATCTACAAGCAGCTAGATTAATAATGTGGATGCCATTTCTGTCTGCTTTATGACCTTTTGCTCGCAAACCTAGGATGTAAGCCACCATGCTAACAATTCTGCCTCCCACTGTCTCGTGTATTGGTAAGTCAAGTATAGACACTTTCTTTTTACTGTCAATAAAAAAAAAACACTTTCCGAAGCCAACCAAAAATAACAGCTGACTAGCAAGGATCTGCCACTTTCTTGTTATTCCTGTAACCAACAGTAATGGACCCACCTAGTCTTATGGATGAATAATTTACTGAAAACAGGGTTTCTTGCAGAGATAATAATCAATGCATGGCTGGTTGTTGTTACCTGCTTGTTCAGCATTATTGTCTGATGAGCGATGTACCGTTTGACCTTATATGTGAAGTAATAAACAAAGCCGACGTTTAGTACGGACCTACGTCGCAGTATTGTATTAGTTCATGGCCTTACCATGTTTAGTATTAACAGTGCCGATTAGGATTGGTACTTACGAGGTAAGGATTGAGCAATACGTTACAAGGTGATTTACCAACATGCAGAAAATACATAGTATTACTTTTATTGCGACGTCGGCATATTAAGGGTCAACGACATAGCCAGTAGCTCAGAGGACCTCTGTTATTTGGTCATTACTAAAATATATCGCCCACACGGATTTTCAAATATACACTGAAAGGAAGGAAAGCCATGTCATCGACCAATGGAACTGGCAATGTAATGGGCAGGCATTTTCTCCTGAAATTCCTTACAACCGACCAATAACTCCAAACATTGATCGACGGATTGAAGACTGACTTCAATCAGATTTTCAACAAGCCCGAAGCCTATTAGTAACAGGTTAACAGATGAGCGGGCTTCGTCATACACAGCTAACGTAACATTAACCCCAACCTTGGCAATGGTGTAGTCTTATACTGAGGTTGGAGATAAGGCCGCCTTAAAGCTACGCCGTTTCGTACAGGAGGGCCCTGATCTCCATCTAGCGATATGCTTACATTTGTGGCACATATCATGATGATTGTATATACCTGTTTAGGTGTGTATACATGCGTTTTCACCAATGATCTAGACTGCCTCCGTCCCATTCTTTAGCTCCTAATTAAATTGTCCCGAAACGAATTAACATACCAGATAATACATATTAGTAGAAATCTTTATCTTCATTTTCAATGCTTGGACACACGCTGCTCGGGATAATAAACAATCTGTTAAGTGCAATTTCTTGATGATTGCAATACGTGGTCAGACAAGGATCTATACTAGCGCGTGTGTTATCTCTTGAGATGGCCATTCACAGCTTGCTGTTATCCTTTACGCGTCAACATTGCAGTGTCGCTAGCCACACTCATGGGCACGCGACCCACCGATACAACACTATCCTAACGCAATATCCCTGCGGACATGTGCACAACCAATCTGAATACAATTCGTGATGAAGTCAGTTGAATCTACGACTGCAGAATTTCTGCGGGCAGAATTCCAATAGTGGCGTTTATGCATTCCATTAATGTCTCTGCTTGTTATTTGAATATCGAGCGAGCAACACAGTGCCGTTAAAGGAATAATGAGCTGAAATTGTGTCTTTTATTTAATTTATAGTGGATCCCTTTGGAATGGTTCGCACAGCAACCTGCCGCAATATAATTAACCTCCAAGTATTAAGGTTTATCTTGCCTATGGATTGCAGTTGGCCATTGAAGTATCAAGCAGCTGTTACTAATATATAGGTTTATGCTCAAAGGCGACTTATAATATTGTTTCAAGTTGTAGACATCGCTATGAACTCTGAACAGCTTAGTGTAACATGCAGTAGTTCTATCTGAATAGCCCAATATGTGTACATGTAGTTAGATGTTTCCCTGTCTACAAAATTAGGTATGTTCTTTAATACCTGAATGCGTCTCGATATCGACAATACTAATAGGCTGAAATCAGGAAATAACACTGACACTATAATTCTATTAACTTTAGATAAGAGAAGACACAGCGAGATGGTCTGGCGGATCATGATCTACACTGATATATAAAGCGATCAACGTATGGAACTTACTATTACATTGGTTGGGATGCTCACATTTCCAGTGAAATGAAAGTCCATAAGACTTTCTACACACATACACGCACGCACGCACACACGGACACACACGCGCGCGCGCACAGACACACACACAGATACAATCACACTATACGTAAATTGATATCTTAAGCAAACAAGTAAAGTAGCAAAGCCATGAAGCAAATCTTCCAAATTCTATAATGGAAAAACGTTGATTTCGCATTAATCTAATCAAACCCTGGCTGAGCTTTCTCCAAAAGGTCATCGTCCTCTAAACTAACAAGACGCCTCACTCCCAGAACGGCACGCGTCTAGTGTTCTCATATTGCAACATTTCTATGGACAGTCCAACGCAATGTAAATGGACATTGTAGTCGAGCAGAGTGTTCAATACATTTCGCATTATCCCAGACACAAGATAGTCAATAGATCGATGGAACCAATACACGTAGTCGGCAAACAATGCCCAGTGGAAGGCACGGATAATACACCAAAGATGAGGAGAGAGTTCATTAATGCAATTAGGAAGTTCTTGAAGTGTTAGTTGATATGGATATGAAACTGATGGTCTTGTTTGTGGTAGGTAAATGTCGAGGATTATTTTAGAACTGAAGAATACTGATAGTTCAGACTGTAATTTCCTACTGACTTTGACATTTGAGGGTTTTTATTGACATCACGATAATCGTTGAAAGTTGAAGTTTAAAGGTCGCACAGATTCATGAACAAGGGACTGAACTATTACCTTAAGACTATATCCTGATATGGGTAATACTGTAACTCTTTGAGCATGCCTTGGGGGTGGATCTGGCGCATTATAAATGCTCATTATTATTATTATTATTATTAGTAGTAGTATTATCATCATACTACCAAACTGTATAATGATGTTAATATTATCAGGCTATTCAATAATAAAAATAATAGTATATCCCCAACGATGAAAGGTAAAGTCAATTTAAAACTGACGGTGACAGAGATTTAATACTGTAGATTCTTGATTTCCAGACAAAGTTATCCCACATTCAATTAAGAACAGTTAACTAGAGATGGACTCTTCAACATCCGGGGATGTCGGTATGAGCCAATGATGCTGTACGTGATAACTGGGGATAAATCAGTGCATTTTCTTTGTATTATTTTAACCAGAGAGAAATTGTCTGTATGTGTATTTTTTTTTAAATATTTAATGTTTTATATTATTTTCGAAAACGAAAATGCATTCTTTTCCATGGAAACTGGAAACTGATGAACATATCATTTAATAAAGTTCGTTACCAAAAAGCCATAATCCCTAGAAATGTGCTTTTCTGCCTACTAAATTATTCTTCGAACATCATCGTCTAGAATTTAGGACAGCATGGAAATAATAGTGTCCATTACGACGGCCAACGGAAATTAATGATTGTATGATTGATGGCTGACACATACAATGTGTGTCAACCTCTTGACGAGATCACCTCTGACAGGAAGGTTAGTCTGAACTATACGTGAACAGATTGTCGTTACTTTATAGCGAGATCGAGCAGTGTGTGGAACATTCTACAAAGCCCATAAATATACGGTTCACTGGAGAATGATTTTCAGATTCTAGTAATATGCTGTTCGCAGTGTTACTTTGAGGTCATGCCGGTGGTAGAAGTGTCCCAACTACAAACTGTTATTTATCACTGCACCTATGACTCGTGGACATTATGTCTGCTATTACCAACAGCAATACATTACGTACGTAATTATTCTAATTATTAATATTAAGACTGATTACGACATTCAAATGACCATCATCAAAATCCACACACATGCCATTGCATGTGATTCTGGGCATCGTTTCACAAAGCTCTCGTATCTACTACGAGACAATAGCGATCTCTTATGCATGGCGATCGGGCACTTACGAGAACTCTATGGTCTCATAGTGGATAAGAGAGCTTCGTGAAATGATACCCTGGAAAGTTTTGCACGCAACTAGCTAATACATTAGAGAAGCTGCACAGAAAACAGGTTTTTGCTGGAGTTTGGGGGACTGAGTACGTTGAAACATGGACATGGCTGAGCGTGAGTCACAGGCCTGTACGATACTGTCAGCCGGCTTAACTTCCAGGTAAACCTATCACGAAGGTGAAGCGGATTTTCCGTATTTTTACCTTTAAGGTGGCCAGGTCATGTCGACAAATTGACATTGACATAACCTTACTGCCAAAGTGTTCCCGGATAAATTTATCCGGCAACTCATTCTTAACATGGATCAATAGACGATGCAGTCTACCCGTTGTGGTCGTATTTGTGGGCATAAGTATTAATGCATTGCTGTGTATACTCCCTCCATGTCAATGAAGCGTATATTTATGAGAAAGCACGTTGTAGGGATTGTCGAACCAGATGTGATATCATCGTGGGTGTGACCTTCACAGAAAGCGGCATTATTCACACCAATTCCCATTCGCATATTTTATATTAACATCTCACAAACATCTTCATGCTTGGGTGATCTCTTATCCCGGTGTTATAGCAAAGCCACCCGAAATCCCCCAGTTATTAAGCCATTTACAAACTGTCCTGGATATATTCATTGTATTTCTCTTCAACGGTAAACATGAATTGACTAAGCTGTGATCGGTTAGGCATACATTGCTGGGCTCTACTCGTTGTGTAGGCGTGCTGGCTCAAACTATATATGCATATGCTTCTATAAAGAAAAGATTATGACCTAGATAGAACGTTATTATCGGAGGATAGGTTGGTTCACACAAGGCTTTCTTTTCAGGTATATGTGCAGTATACTTATGTGGAGTCTGCGTGCGAGCTCTTTTTGTTTGTGCGTGTGTGTGTACTCTTGTCCAAGAACCACGTTGCATCTGTCACACTATGCCTATTCCCTTTACTATGAGTATACATGCTTACAGTTATCTATAAGTACATGTTATATGTGTACGTACCCTGTCGACTATCTGTATTGATATAGTATCATTGAGTACATTGTATTGCATTATTAAATTAATAAGCATTTACAACGGTGCCATTGTAGCCGCGTGCGAGGCATATGACGCTACCAACAGAGCATACCCAATGCGCATGTGGTCTCCATTAACTATGTCCTGTGTCTGGGT
This sequence comes from Lepetodrilus schrolli, assembly GCA_032361225.1. Taxonomy (NCBI): domain Eukaryota; kingdom Metazoa; phylum Mollusca; class Gastropoda; order Lepetellida; family Lepetodrilidae; genus Lepetodrilus; species Lepetodrilus schrolli. Next base: position 10,301 of record JAUTBT010041778.1, on the reverse strand, counting down.
TATTAAGATGAGTATTTCATGACAAGGCACGTTTGAAATGCGACAATACATTCCTAATAACGCTACATCAGAAATGTCAAGAACATGTCAGTTTACATGTCATTACAATGTTTCTTTTTGTAATGTATAAGTGTATCTCATATGCCTATGTTCTCGGCATGAGTAAATACAAGTTCTGTTATGTTCTGTCAGTGAATTCATGGAAATATAAGTTATGATCTATTTTGAGGTTGAATATGTAGAATTCCATATTTGTTTCTAAAATTATCATAATGCTCTCAAACAAATGTGTGCAGGCATCATTGATCACCATTGGTCTGATGGTTTCTGATTCCATCGAGCATAGCTATATGGCTGAGAACTTTGAAGAAACGAAATGCTATTGGCTGACCTTATTTCAGTATAGTTGTCCTACCAGAGGAACGTTGGAGAATCTAAACTATGCAAACATTCTTGTTACGTTACGCTGTATGTCACGTTGACTGCACATTCACCGTGAGTGACAGCACTTTGTTTGTATTACATGAACAAATGACAGTTGCGTTATATATTAAACATATTTATGTTGCACTGTATCTTAGCCTTCGATGACAGACATGTCTACCACACAGGCTATGGATCGTTACTCGCCAACTACAGGATACTATCGAAAGTTGTAGGTGGGGGTTACATCTATATGGAGAGTGTATGGGTGTGTTGAAAGTGGGCGTGGCAATGTTATAAATAGATGTTCTCGCTGTATGAGCTCCATTGACCAGGCAAGTCAAATACTGAGGTGTACAATAGACACTGCGTGCATGTTTGTACGGTCAGCTCGTAAATATAAGCAAATATTGGTAGGTACTCACTGTCTCGACGCGCTGTCGAGTTGATCCTGGAGAGTACTGACTCGGATTTCCAGACGGGACTTTTCCTTGTTAGTATCGTCAATAAGTTTCCTTGCCTCTTCCAGCTCGGTTTCGTACATTTGCTTGATCTGGCTTGTCTCCTTGCCCCATTTGGACCTCAGAGCTTCCAATTCGTTTCCGAGCTTCTTGTTCTGTGCTTCCAGGAAGCGCACCTTCTCGATATAACTTGCAAACCTCTCGTTGAGGTCTTGCATATCCTTCTTTTCTCTCTCGCGGGTATTTCGGACATTTCCTACTCCGGTGGAAGAGATGGTGCCGTAGGCTCCAGGATTGGTAATGAGACCAGCAGCGGAGGACATCTCGATGGTACGGGTGTAGCCACCACTACCTCTGATGGGAGACATGTGGGACAGAGACGTACGCGAGATGCCTCCAGACCTGGGTCCTATGTTGGACTTGTAGTTTCTGGTGTAGGTATCATCACCATCGTCGTAAGAAGAAGACGAGGTCGTAACGACGGTGCGCTTCTCCGTAATTTGCGACATCTTTTAGAATCCTGTCGTCTGCTCGCTGTCAGTCCAGCTCAAACTCCCTGCTCTATCCGAGTAACACGTCCTGTCGAAACTACCGAATACCAAGTGTGTCAGCCTGGCTAGCTATTTCACCTGGAGCAGCATAATATATTACCGAGTAAATCCCACCCGCAGACGCTACGCCGCTGCTGATTGGTCGCTCATGCGTCACGTGGTACCGGCTTCCACTGGTCGCATCTAGTGCATGACATGATGTCGGGGATTGACCCAAGTCTTTGCACCCTAAATCGCTATATATGGATGAAAGACTACAGCGCCACTCCCGCATTACCAGTTCTACGGGAACCCAAAGCAGTTCACGTTAACATCAAACACAGCTCACGAAAAATATTCTCGATTGGGGGCTAGCAGACGACAGATTGTCAGGCCAGGCACAGCGTGGAGGTGGCAGTCGATTGGATTCTACGCTACTGTTAATCTCTGAAAGCTATATACATATCAGGAATCTATAGCTGTTAACCCCCGAGCCCCCAATGTGGTCCTTATTTAAAGGAACTACTGGCCTCGTTAAAGACAAACTTGCAAAGACCTCACTATATACGTGTATTGTATGTCATGAGCCCCCAAAACAAAACAAACACCAATTACGCTCAGGACATGTTTGTAGGCCTAGATATTCCAGAAGCGAAGATGTGCGTATTCAGACATCGCTGTATATAGATATATAACCTACGTTAAAACAGAACAACACAATATAGAATAAGCGCAACGTGGTTTGAGTTTTCCTCTCTTTCCTAGATCATAAAGTACATTGATTTAATATTAATCAGGATATGTAGTACACTTATAGTCGAGTAATTAAAAAAATATATCTCTTAATTATTACCTCATTATTCTCAAGCTGTATGCAAAGAACATATTTCCTTAAAGTTCATACATGACGCCAGCAAGCATTAAAACGAGATATATTAGTGACACGGGCTCTCCAGCACGAGACGGCGTAATACTAAGGCAACCTTAACTCCAATCTTAGCCATAGACTAAATCATTGCTAAGATTGGAGTTAATGTTACCTTACAGTTACGCTGGAGTGCCAAGAAATATCATTTTAGAAAAGCTTCTCTCTCTCTCTCTCTCTCTCTCTCTCTCTCTCTCTCTCTCTCCTATCTCTCTCTTTCTCTCTCTCCCTTTCTCTCTCTATCGCTCTCTCTCTTTCTCTCTCCCCTCCTCCTCCTCTCTCTCTCTCCTCTCTCTCTTTCTCTCTCCCCCCTCTCTCTCTCTCTCTCTCTCTCTCTCTCTCTCTCTCTCTCTCTCTCTTCTTGTTGCATAACAAACACAGTATGGACGTACTATAATCCTTGATGTAGTAAGCTTGCATGTCCAAAATAGGTCTACTTGACCTAAGGCCTAAATGGATCATATGCTTAATAAGCCCCTGTTTTGTATATCTTATTCATTTACTTACAACGACTTAATATTTTACACCTCATTAAGATTTGTGATTGACACCGACACGACCCTGGTAAAACATTAATCCGTCTAACATGGGATATTTTTCAACGGTATAAAGACAGAACAGAATAGAACAGTACAAACCAGAACAGAATTATTTTATTCATATGAAGTCACAAATATGACATGGAAAAATACAATATATTACAGAAAAACATCTTTATGCAAACGGTATTACCATAAATACAATGCTTTATGATTTCAATGTCCAAGTATTACCATAAATACAATGATTTATTATTTCAATGTCCAAGTATTACCATAAATACAATGTTTTATTATTTAAATGTCTTATGTATTACCAAATATAATGTTATTGTATTAGTAAAAATATTTATATTAATAGAAAGGGTTTATTGCACTTCCAAACTCCTATGTTATGTAATAAATAAATATACTGCATGTAATAATATTTCAATGTCCCACGTCTATAAACACATCAATGAATATATTTACTATACGTGTAGGAACACCGGACAATAACTAACATTTTCTATATATTGATATAATGCATGTATTTGTGCAATGGCTATAATCGTATCAATGGTTCTATTTATCTTTCTTGTAGGAACATAACAAAAATAACTAACATTTTCTCTATATTAATATACTGCATGCATTTGTCATATGTCTAATATCATATCAAACATTATGTGTATCTTTTTTTGGGTATTTTTGTAGGAACATCAGAAAATAACCAACATTTTCTAAATGTAACCGCCTTATCCACATCTTGACATTAACACTTTACCTTGGGCAATAACAATCTTCATTGGTAATCCTTGTTATAAATACTTCATGGAGCGTCTTCAGTGAACGTACACGTACCATTGACAATTGCGTAATACAATTACATAACATTCATTTTATTTCTTGATATACATAATGGGGTAATATCCCCCAGAAACGGCTATTGTTCGTAAAACATATAGAAATTTGTGACCCCCCACCACCCCGGTGTACAGTAAAAATAATACCTGCTGTCTGGGGAATCTGCACTTGCCAGGAGCGGAAAGAAGGTTAATGTTAAGTGTATAACCGCTTAGGTTAAAGTATAGCACGTTCGAGATGGGCTGGTTTGTGGATGGGTGACCGAGAACCTGAGAGTATATCTAGGATGCGTTTCTGCCCCACATTGAAACACAGGCTGACAAAGTTGTGGTGTCACCTTAGGCAAGTGTGTTAGTTCGATAATACCTCTGTTTTCCCAGCAGAGAATGGGTACCCGGAATGATTATATGACATGTGAATGATAAACATGCTAGCACATTGAAAGGCAGCTTGAGTTGTATACTCCTCAGGGAGCACACTGAGCCACTGACCGGGTTAATATTGTAGCGCTATGAGTATGCATTAGAGCGTGGATTTGGCACAATATAAATGTTCACATTATTTATACTGAACATGGTCTGGAAAGTATATCCACATCTCTGATTGATCGATACCTACAGTACACATAGTAAGCTCCACAGCGGAAGGACGATGGGGAAATGCTGAGCAAGCATTGTGATCCCAGTATAAATTGATAGCTTTCTTTGAAGATTTCATCTATTGACGAAGTATAGTGTTACAATATGTCGCATTGACATTGTCACGTGTAGCTCGCTCACTCACACACTGTAAGCTTTTCATTGGTTACAAAAATATATTTATTGATATATCGGTTTATAATACTACACGCACTGAATGTACAGTAGAGTACTCAATGGATCTGGTTATTTAACAGATGCAGACTGTTGAAGTACGGTTCTCCCTAGTGAAACATGTTTACTACATGTAAGCTAATTTCCTTTGAGAATTAAAATAAAAAAAGGCTGTATATATAATTATTTATAAAGTACATTCACAATGTCTGGTAATCATTGTTGTGCAACTACTACTACTTACTACTACTATGACTACTACTAATACTGCTTCTACTACTACTATTACTACTACTACTACTACTACTACTATTACTACTACTACTACTACTACATTCCAGGAACATTGACATTGACAATAACATAGCTTTGCCATCTGACATCTGGTGGGTGTGGAGATCTTGACACTAGTATTCGTCACATATTTGTCATCGGTGATTCCTGGGCTCCATGATCGAGTGTGAAGGAATTTACATAAAACTGTTTACATACTCAGATACCTGGCCCGTTTCTCCAACCCTACAAGTTACCATGTTACAAAACCCGTATGCGAGAGCCTTTGAAGAATGAATACACCATCGCCAGAAAGTTGATTCAGTGTGGAAAGCCGGAGTAGAAAAACTTGACATTTTTCTTTTCGTCTTTAAGGTTTTCTAGACGTTTTCATTGAAATTCATTATATATTATATCCTAGTAAGATACTTCTGTATGAATTCCATTAGCTTACTTCAAATATGTATTTAAGGCCTGTTATGAATTCACTGGCTACATATATTTACATAAGAGTCAGAATGTAGTACAGTTTGACGTAGTTCTTACCTTTTCAGTAGTATAGCTACGTGATATATTTAATTTATCTGAGGAGTCAGATACTGAGTATTTCACGTAGATGTTCCATATTGTCAAATACAGACAAACAGGTACATAGACAGAGACAGACAGACAGACAGATACATTTAGTAACTCCTCACTTATAGACAATATACAATCTTTACAAATAAAATTGTCTACGACCAATCGCTCTGTGGTGTATGATAGACAAGATGATACATAACTTAATAAATAACATTGTATCAGAAATGTACGTGCAAATTACAGTAAAATACATGTCTGCTTTTTATAGGGTTGTTTTACCTGTTAGTTAATCCGGTATTGAATATACCGGTATGTCGTTAGATGGCTAGTATGCATTTGTATCAGAAAATCATACATACTAAATGTACTCTGGTTCTCTCAACCAGGAATGCATTGATATTACAAGGACTGTACAGGTTTGCTTTAAAATATAAACATATATGTATGCTTATTTACTATTATAAATATATAGAGATTAATAAACGAGCAAGTGTGTCATATTGATTTTACGACAAGAGTGATTCCAAAGTCAATATTAACTTTGGAACCATGACTGTCGTAAAATCAATATGACACACTAGCGAGTGTGTTAACTTTTTTTATCCAACAACTTTTGAACGGAAATTCATACAACTCACACGTATTCTCATGTGGAAGTCAAATAGGGAGTGGCGGATGAATACATCCCCCCACCGCCCCGAACGTACCAACCACTGAAACCTGTCACGATGACAGGCGTGGGAAAATTGTGACGCAAGTCATGTAACCAGCCAATGAAAATCGTTCCAGGTGCAAGATATGATATTTATGTCATGAGTTATCTTGAACCATATGTTGGATAAACTATGTTAGGAATAGATATTCTGAGTTCTAGTCCCATCGTAAGCACCCAGAAGACCGCGAGTCGATGCATGTAATGTACTATAGAAAGCAGCGTAAAAAAAGACCCCACTGAAAAGGTTTCTTGTACGCATGCACTTAAATCCACTCTCACCTCTAAATGTCTAGATGCACTTCACGCATGTACAAGGCTATTGTATTCCACATCTATATGTGCTAACAAAATACGCAGGATTAAGAAGTGTGTATAAAGAAAATATCGCCGAGTATAGAATTACCGACTGCGTCCAGATCAAAATGAAAGTTTAACCTTTAGCACAGCTGTAGTTAAGTGATCTACAGTCAGTAAATGTTTGTCTGTTATTTAGTGTTTTTACCGTCATAGCATATTAACTTGTCGCAGAAAAATAATAGTAATAATGGATCTTTATAATGTGGCAGATCCACCCATGTGGCACACGCACATTAAGACTCAAAGCGTTACATTACCACCGGTCAATAGATCAGTGTGCACTCGCCACTCGGTATTCGTTCTCGACTCCCTGGGGAATATACATTTAATGTCGTCATCAATGCCCTCTGGAATAGTATACATGTAATTAGGACCAGGTGTCGTATCTCCGGTGGAGCCACACACACACACACACACACACACACACACACACACACACACACACACACACACTCCTTAATTACTGTCCTAATAAATGGGACATATAGTTGATATATAGAGGATACATAACTGTGTTTCTCAAATATCATGTTTAATGTCATCGAGTGGTGGGGAGGCTATATTATCACGAGTGGCTTCGCCACCCCGCTTCACGAGATGACATACAATATGATATTTGAGAAACACAGTTAAGTATTCTATTTATTATATATGTCCCAAGTAGTTTGACAGCAGTTGTTTAATTAGTTATTTACGAGTATGTAAAAACTTCACGTAGAAACGGATAATGATGTCCCCCTTTAATGACCTTGATCAGGTGTGCAGCGATGTAGCAGCACCAACTTTCCACAAAATATTTCATATGTATTCAAATTAATTAAATTGTTTTTATGAGTTGAATCCATGTAAACTGAGAAAATACTAAGCTAAAGTTTGAAATTTAATAGCATTTATCGATGTAAAATCCCGCGTAGTAATACAAATAACAGTTTACTGTTGGCAAGAACTCCGAATGTCTAACAGCGTAGACAGCTAGTGTGTGTGCGTGTGTGTTTATGTGTGTGTGTGTTTTTGTACGAGATGCACATCTGAAAACATGGAAATGTTAAAGATTTAGCAAGCGCTGTGACTATCATTAACTATATGTACGATTACTGAATCAATCAACCGATCACAACTGCCCAACGACAGGTAAATCAGTGCTTGTAGTTTGGTACACACTAGTGGAGTGGCTTGGGGGAATGATCGTGACACGCTGGCCCAAAGCACCAAATTTGGCACAGTTATATTTTAGAACAATACAAGGCATTTTAGAGGGGGCTGCCCGATTTTAATGGCCAAGGTCAAAGGTCAAATATACATGATTATTTTAATTCACTATATTTCATCAGTTAATATAATGTCGTAAAGTACATCTGTGCAAAATTTGGTGCGTTGCGCCAACGTGTCACGACATCGCCGATTTTTTTAATTTAAGCCACTCCACTACATGCAGTCTAGTGTTTCGTGGTAATGTTGACACCGTACTTTGTGGATGCATAAAAAATGCTGTAATTTTTATGATTAAACTACTAGTAGGTGATTATTCTCCAAATATAAAAGTACGATATTGCTATTATTCGCGAGGTACTGCAGTGTGTACTGACCACTGCACGGCAACTTGAATGTTGATGTTTCCGTGTCTTATTTCTGAGTCGAGAAAATATAACTACGATCGGATTTTAAATATAGCTACAGTCGGAATTGAAGGTATTCTTTTGAAGGTGTTCCAAATACTGCTACAATCTTATCACCTTTTCAACTTTTACCTGCAATATTACTGCAACGCAAGAGAATGACAGCAGATGTAAACATAAGGGAAATAACTCTTACGGCCTTGAGAAAGTAGTCCAGGATATTGCTAGAGTGACAGTTACAGTATGTGACTGAGATAAAAGGTATATCAGTCACTCTGTAGAGTGGCGATATATTGTATATTATATCGCTACTCTACAGAGTGACGATATAAGGATTTCTCGTCACTCATATATTTGCTATCCTACTGCCAAGTATATAATAAAGTTTCATCCTCTTGACACACATTCAGTGACTGTTCGTGCGCTGACACCCGTGGCCTACATGTACATGTAAGTACGCATGTAGACTTGTTTATTAGAATAAATAGTTTAAATCATTTTTAAAGTTCTCCGGATGAGAATTTCTGCGCAGTCGGTGTTTGTGTCAGAATAGACATACTACCTTGTACATGTGTATGTGCATGTATTTAATTTCTTAGCAGAACAATATCTGAGTGTAACGTAATTCACTTACGTGATTACGCTTATAATTAATACCCACACACGTCACATAGTAGGTGGTTGATTTCATAATTATTGATTAGGGTAGTATATGATAATAGCAGGCCAGATGACTGCGACTTGTCTTGTGAAATATCACGAGAAACCCGGAAATGAACAGGAAATAGAGACGACGATTGACAAGTGTGCGATTGGACGATGACTGGTGACTATCCATAGCTCACGTCATTGTCAATTTTGCCGGGGATATCATTTCATGATCACGTGTAACTATATTGGAAATATTGATATTCGCAGGAACAACTATCATGTTTCTTAAATATGCGAATACCAAGAGGAGGAACATCTGGGTGGTTTGTTTACATACAGTGGTACTCATGTGGACTAATTTAAACACGCAATTGTAAGCTGGTCTAGTATTAAAACATTATTACGTAATAAAACCAGATCGTCGCAAATGTTAGTCATTGATTATATAATGTCCATATGTTCGATTCAAACCTTGATTAGGTCCACATTAGTATGAAATATGACATGAAATGTTGTGTGCAAAATGACGTAAAGGGAGCATTTCTTAAATGAGAGGATTTGTAGTCCAATTGAGATTAAATCTTGATATAAAGCCATTTTTATTTGTTTTTATAAATAACTCTCTTTCACCGTTTACCCGAACGCTAAACGGATATGTTATACCAAACATAACATTTCAAAGAAAAGTCGGTCTGTTTGTAATTTTCTTTGATAACATTCCTGTCTCTCTGGCAGTCTGCTAACCGGCTGTTAACGCCAGAATACAGCTGATATAGACATCTTAGTTCTGTGGGTAAGGAAAACAAACATGCAGAGTACAAAAGTAAACTATGCGTACAAATCGCGCGTACATTACTCGTAAGTAAATATCTCCAGTGTACAAGAACGAGACGTATTCATGATGTACTGTTGGTGGGTTAATGCATAACGGATGTAGGGCATGGCCTTGGTCCATTTCTTGGGCTTAAGGGGTTAAAGTTGCAAGATCGATCATCTTTGCATGCAATATTACATTTTCGTTTATACATGCATGTAAATTTTATTTTATAAAATATTGCTAAATAGGGCTGTTACAAATATGAAAAGAAAACCTACAAAATTTATTGGACGCTGTACATATCGAAAATTAGTCGCCATTTTATTGTGAACACAAATTAAATGTGTATTACATTGGTAGGGAATTCACACATGAAACTCGGAATGGTGCACACTATTGCCGGCGGGTAGGTGTCATAAACTAAGAAAATGAAAAGAAAAATCCAGATTTCAAATATCTGAGGGAATCTTGCCACTCTAATACACGGTGAGTGTAAGTTGTGGACTTGGCTCCTTTCTAGGACATAATGGATGTCATAACACAAGTGGAATGTAAACGTGTCAAAAACATCTGGGGCCATTTTGTAAAACATCAGTCGCATTCAAAGCCAGAGAACTGACAAATGACGAGTATATTGCTAATCATAATATTAAGTTACACTATTGCGTAGTATTGTGTATAGTGTCCCGAGAGAGAGAGAGAGAGAGAGAGAGAGAGAGAGAGAGAGAGAGAGAGAGAGAGAGATAGAGAGAGA
>JAUTBT010041767.1:0-17142 GCA_032361225.1 Lepetodrilus schrolli | reverse complement strand
TTATTTACGATGGCAGCAGCTGTTACACTGACACCATCCTTTGAACCGTCAGTATAAATATTAACGTGATCTGGATACCTGTACAAACATATGTATCTATCAGAATACCTGGACAAACATATGTATCTATCAGAATACCTGGACAAACATATGTATCTATCAGAATACCGGGGAAAATAACATGGTGTGACATAATATAAAAAGAAGTACTTTAACATTCAATTAGTTCATAGTAAAACCTAATTTTACTCCGACTAGCACTGTGGGATTAAGTATGTAGTCTGACTTGACTAACTGTAAGATAGCTTAAATATGTAGAAATAGTGTATAAATAAGACACACAAATAAACCAAACAAATATGTACATGTATATGTATGATCATTGGTGTACTCAGGACAAATATTGATCATGCATTCAATCTCCAGAGTGTCAGAGTTAATTGGAATCCACTAAGTCCAAAACACAAACACCAGAAGATGCATTGCCTAATTTCAGATGCCTGTTTATTAAACCCCAAGATATCTTATATCTTCCAATCTTTCATTAATTCTTCTTAGTTTTTGTCACTAGCACAGGGTTTATCTATTATTTATGACTACGACGTATTCGGTTAATTGTGTATTTACCTGCTTGGAAGGGCAAGGGATGATAATCTAGATGAACGGACCATAAACACAGCGAATCGTCTCTTTCTTGCCACCTTCCTATGCTGTAAGACAGAAATAAATCTTTAATTAATTTGAGATTGCGAGCGTGTAATCCTGGTTTGGTGCTGTCGGATGCCGCTGTGATTCCGCCATGTTTGGCGAGAGAAAACCCACATGCTGTAAATAATACTGTATAAAATGACCGGACCGCCGTATCGATGGCGTTACTGGTCCAACGAGCAGTCCAACTTACAGTCCAATGTGCAGTCCAATGTGCCGCAGCAGTCCGCAGCCCTAAATGTGACTAGAGGTGGGGTTTTATCCTAAAATATAGATTACACCAGCTCGGTTGACATCTGAAACTTGATAAGTGCTGATTGCCAGAAAATGACATGTATAACCACTTTAAAAATGTGCGGGGTTTTTTATCTTGATTTTTTTTTGGTAATGTTTTGTGAGACATTTCTTGGAATAATGACTTTCAAGAAACTTGCATACTTTAGATCAATTTGAGGTTGGATGTAAATTGTGCATGCTGTTTGTTTCATATGTTGGATTAATTGTAGAAATATTTCTTATCTTAATTAACTTAAGACCAGCAATAATGATATTCCATTTTGTACCCTAATGTGACACTATAATATTTACTTTTCTGTCTGTCTGTCTGTAGTGTGCAACACATAGCCTACATGCATTTGACTTTTATTTATTTCACTCTCTTTCTCCCTCTCTCTTCTCTCTCTCCCCCTCTCTCTCTCTCCCTCTCTCTTCTCTCTCTCCCCTCTCTCTCTTCTCTCCCCCTCTCTCTCCCTCTCTCTCTTCTCTATCTCCCCTCTCTCTCTCTCTTTCTCTCTCTCCCTCTCTCTCTTCTCTCTCTCTCTCTCTCTCTCTCTCTCTCTCTCCCCCCCTCTCCCTCTCTCTCTCTCATTAAACTCACATTTATATTATAGATAAACATAGTAAATAATGAGTTGGACAGGTATACAAATATTTTGAAAATGGGTTTGAGAAATGTTCATGGTAAAGATAATCCATGCAGATGAAACGTGCCAAGAGACGGTCCATTGAACTTTCATCAGGAACTGTTCCTTTCACGTTTCAGACTGCTATTACTGGCTAAGCATGTGGTGACAGGAAGGACCATTTTTGGACAGGCACTTCAGGATCCATGTCTGTTTCGTAATAAATGGCTTGGTTTATCTGAAAGAAGCAGGAGATATATATGCCTGTCTTCGGCCTTCTCCTTCTCCTTCCACCGTGTGTACTGGAGTGAGCGAGCCGAGATTGATCCACAGTTCCCAGCTTCGAACCAATCAGTAACTGTCAATATCTCTATACCAATCACTGCCAATATCTTTACTTCAATTATACCAGTGGCCCTCAATATGTTTTACACCAATCACAATTAATATGACAAAAGTTATGAAATGACGTTTACACAATCAACATCTGACTATACATTTATAATCATTCTTCAAGGCATGTTTAAATTGAGATAACATTTTATGATTTTATGAAATGCTATAGAAATTAATAGTGTTTATCCTCCACGGAATATGTGCAAACATCAAAGAAAACAAGGCATATTTTCCATAATTGTCATTTAGTAAATGTTTGTGTCTGTTCATTTGTTTTTATTTTGGCGAAGTTAGGCAGATATGAAAAGGCAAACACAAGGCAATTAACATTATGTCATATTATATGATACATTTAAAGATTTGAGTGCCGGCTCCGTGGCGTAATGGTTAGCGCGTCGGCTCGGAGTGCGGAAGGTTGCGGGTTCGATCCCCGGTCGCGTCATACCGAAAGACGTTAAAAGACGGTACTTGTTGTTCCCCTGCTTGGCGCTCAGCATTACAGGGGTAAAGCAAGGACTGGTCGGCCCGGAGTCAGTATACTGTGTCTGGGTGTGGTCGTACATATGGATGCAAGCCATGATGTGAGTGAACAAATCTTGAAAATGGCTTTAAACCCCAAATCAACCAACCAAGTCTATTGGCGAATTCCTCCTACTGGTAATTCCTTTATATTTATTTCCACAGATCGTATGGCTGATGGAGACAGGTCTCTGTGGTACCGGCTAAAGGACCCAATGGTTGTGTCTCTGCTGTTTGTATCTGTGTTTATACTCTTGGTCGGTGTCATCGTGTCCGTTACTACTAGACGGAAACAGTTGGACGCCAAAGGTAAGCCATGTATACAATACCATTATATTGTCTAACTAAACTAAGTATCGCAATACCTGGAAAGAGGCAAGTGCTTGTAAAACTTAAAGGAAATAAAAAGGAAAAAATAATAGAGAGGAAATACGATAGATTAGTATATATAATTATTGTCATCGAACTACTTTGATTATAAAAATCAATGCATTCAATATTTTATCCTGCGAATTAATATTAGTTTATTTTAATTTTATGTTAATAATACTGTTCTCAGACGTCGACCTCGATATTGACGCTACAACCAGTTTTGTTTGATGATAATCAAGCCGAAACCAGATGACACAAGTACGTATTTTTGATGACAATCACCAACTTCCTTCTACAGGATATTTTATACCGAAACTTCGGAGCCAAAGATTTCATGTTCAAATCCCGCCCCGGGAGCCCGGCATCAATGTCCGCGAAAGTTACCTTTCTGATGCAATATTGATAGAATGCGATGTCTGTACAGTGGCAATGCAGTTATCATCCTTGGTCTTCTCAGTACCAGCCGGCAACATTCAGCGCTACGGAAATTTCGGGTTTCCTCCTGCCCTGAAATGACAAGCCGTGAATATGGGTCAAAACATCTTGAAAGTGGCTCTAAACCCTAATTTTAAAAAACGAAAAATACTAATGGACAATGGAGGCTCGTCCCTAAGCTTGCACGAGAACTTCAGTGAACGGGAATAACGGAATCGTGAAGACAGAATTGTGAAGACAAAGTAAACAAGAGAGCGTCATATTAATCTCCACAGAAGCACTTATCTCAAGTTCCGATTCGGCATTGCTCCACTGATGATGGAAACCGGAAGATACGAGAACGTGCCCCACAAGAGAGATTCCGTGTTAATTATCCCGGTTATCTGGAAGATGAATTTCACGTATTACTTAAATGTAATATAGGTGTGATATAAGATGCTCCTACTGGTCTCGGCCAGCGGGGTTACCCCTTTGGCTCATTCGGTAGAGCGTTGGACTCGCAATCCAGCCACTCGTGTTCGGATCCCAGGATCGGCGTCATCCTCGGTTACATAAATGTCCCCTTTATAAGCAGATATGTCATTACATTTTATAGCAGCTGTTTTACTAAGATACCATTTTTAGCACTTTATCATAGATCACTTTTTAGCTCTGCTCAACAACGCTGAAATTATATTCTATGTTGCCAAAGCCTGCCATTAAATTTGACAACTACGTCGTGATTGTATATAACATTTGCTTATACGCTTGTAATTTGTTTATACGCTTGCTTATACGCTTGCTTATAAGTTTGCTGTATCTATGCAATTTTTCTATGCGCATATGCAAATCTTGTACAAATACAACCATACGTTTTTGTATGTATATACATATTATTTTTAGGTCTATAATCATTCATAAAACGAATTTCACATTTCACTAGACAAATAAAACTAATTCTTCTCCACTCATGATCATTTATTGCTGTATTTGTCATTAGCGTACAGATATACAATATTTGCTATCGTGTTCTCGTTAGATATCTTGCAATTACATCATACGTGCATATGGCATATGCATGCATGAACAGTTGGTACTGTAGTTGACTACAACAAATATACACTGGAAGGTAACATTTTCTTTTGTTGTTCCTCCAATCTGGAATAATCTTCGCAAGAACTCCGTGACAGTCAGTCTCAGTTTTGTGACATTTAAATCTAAATTCAAAACCCATCTATCCAGACTCGCTTATTTGGACCAGTTCATCACGTGGCTGTCCGCTACGAGCATGCATACGTGCGTGGAGTTATGCGCGATACAAAAGGACTTATTATTATTATTATTATTATAGATTTGACATGTTGCATAGGACACTTGTAGCTACAATCTATTATAACTTTAAGTAAACATTCAGGGTCCCGCTACAAGTTTGTCTGTTTGCATGAAACAGTTTTATTGCTACAAGTATTGTTTTAGCTAAGCAGATTTCCAAGTACTGTAGCGAAAAAAAGTGTTTCATGCAGTAGGCTTGTAGTGTGTACCTAAACTTTGACATAGCATCTGTGTACAGAGTCAGATACTAAGTCTAAGAGTAATGATGGGCTATTAAATTCTTAAAGAACAAATTGAATCATTTCTACAAATGACATACAGTTGGCTTACATTATTATTATTATTATTATTATTATGATTATTATTATACACATTTATCACATAACATAGGAGTTTGGGAGTGCAATAAACCCATGCTATAAATATAAATATGTTCACTAGTGCAATAATACAATAGATTTTTATAATTGAATTCATACGCGATATAAATGTTTTGGGGACCTCTTTAAGAGCTTCTTCTTGGGACTTTATTTGTCGAATATAAAGTTAAAAGATTTCAATTAAATATGCAAAAACATTTATTAATATTCAACATTTACTTGGAACTATATTTTGTCCTCGTACTTTAACCCAGTTACTAAGACATTTCGATATTATAGTGTTTGCTACTTAAAATAGATATTACAATAGTTTATACAGTTATGTGATAATTAGAGGATCTCATATGAGTGGTCATATAATATTGAATTTATTAAACTCGTTGGCAACAATTATATTATGCTCGGCAGAGCCTCGCATGATATCAGTTTTACCAACTCGTTTAATAAATTCAGTATTATATGACCACTCATATGAGATCCTCTATTTATATAGCGCAAATATCCAGAACAACTGCTCAAATGCGCTTGAGGGAAATTGGTGATGAAGGATCATCTATACACGTTACTAAAGAAGTTTAGTCATTTAGTCATTTCCTAATAGTGCATAGTCTATTACACGGATGCTCTGTAGAAGATTGTTCCATATGAATGAACCTGCAGGCTGCAATGACAGGTCTCAGAATGAAATTGAACGGCTCTTTACAGGTTGAATGCATAATTATAGGTTCACAATGTTATAAACAAATCATTATTCTGTAATGACAAATATATGTTAAGCATCTGAATATAGTACAATAAATCATATACCTTATTAATAAGGCAGGAATTAATTATAACTACAGGTATCTATATGCCATAATATGTGACACTTCCGAAAAATACGAAAATACCTAAAATATTAATGCATACCAATTATACTAATGGTGAACGTGCGAACTCTCACATCACAGGACACCACAAAAAAACATTCCTAGAACAATAAAAACACCCGATTCCAAAGCAATATTATTGAAAGCACTATCTCGTTTCATTAGCACATTGGAGTTATCGGTTTTAATGACACCTTTTCCGCTTATTATATGTCCGTGGTAGTGACAGCTATTATACACTAGTCTGTGACGCAACCGAAACATTGACATGTACAAAGCGATGAGCTATGAGCATAGCGCACAGCCGATGATATGTCTGTGATATAGACAACAATGCGGACCGCTGGCAGTGATTGACACATATCAACTTTAGTTACCGTGACGGAACGAATTGCAAGTGGTCATAGAGTGTCTAGGATATTGACGCAGACACTTTTAGATATACTGAGGAATCGTTGGATATGAAGGCATACTTGTGCGTGCGAAATATGGAATATGACATCTTGGAAATTTAGTGTTTGGATTTTGTGTTTTTGCATGATTCAAGAGAAGACGATGTGAATATGAAGGTAAATTGATTAACTTTCATTATACGTTTTCATAATGCACAATCACAGTGGAGATGTACTCGTACAGGACAATTATATTCGAAATAATGTACATTTTAACAAAAACGGAAGTCTCCGATATAACTGAGTGTGTAATCACCTTTATTGGATGTACTGTTAGTTATACTTCGAAAACATTAATTATCATGAAAGTATATATAGCATAATTGGCTAATTTTCTAGATAACGTGCCACTCCAGTAAATGTCCGCAGCAAATACAAAAATAAAGAGGGAGATTATTAGTTACCAGCGTGATTTCCGGGATGTACAAGTTTTCACAAGCCCACATTTCTCGTATACCCCGAAATCGAAGGTGTTCGGCTTGTAAAACCCCGTATGCCCCGGAAATCACGCTGGTAACGAATTTATCCAAAATTGTAATATATCTACATACTTTCAAGAAAGCGAACATGCGAATATTCATCATGTATAATGTATTTTCTAATGTACGAGTCGAGGGCGGCCGCTATGACGTCACAGTGATCACGATGTCACAACTTTTAACTACAGCCAACCGGGGTGTACGAGTTTTTCCAGGACACCTCTCAATAAATCAATTCGCTGGAATCGTCGAATATTTTGGATAATTCCTGATATTCAAGTTTGAAAAGACTGTACATTCCTTATTATGAAACCATATTGAACATCTACTAACATGTAGCCTGCGAGTACATCAAACACAAACGCGCATGCCCGGAACTAGAAACCCATATAAGCAAAGCGATCGCGTACAAGTGTCCATTATTTAAGGAAAGCTTCTGGTAAATTGAACGTGCTTTCGTTTAATCATTTTGTTTGTTTTAAAATTTAGTATTTGTTCTTGATCATTTATATCGACGTCCTACTGTTTATAATGCCATTATAAAAATGACCCAATGAATATGTAATTTACTATCATTTGACAAACCAATTGTATATAACTGTAAATACTATAGTTAACCCTTTACCTATTAGAGTGATCTGGCTATTTTAAGGCTCGGCGACGTCATTGGGCTTATATTACCTCCTATGGTGTTTTTGTAGCTTAAGGGCCAGAGCATTGGTTTAAGCATGTGCACACTTATTACGGAATTAATAACCGAACTCTAGCAGTTACAACGTATACAATTAAACGGGCCACTGGCACTACAGGATAGTAATTCAATGAATATATTAAGAAACCCAACTATTAATGGCCATCCTATAATTGCAATGCATATATCCACAACCACTTACAAAGTGGATACTCAACATTCAGAAATAACAGAACATATTTTGAATAGGACACATGATAATAATTTTGTATTGTGTTCTACTTTAATACAATCTCTTTAATACTGCCGGCATGAAGTTATATTACATGTATCATCGTATAGTTAATACATTAGTAGTATCTAGGCCACTCCTGTACGAAAAGGCGTAACTCTAAGGTCACCTTTACCACAGCCTTAGCAATGGTGTAGTCTGTGGCTAAGGTTGACGTTACGGTTACCTTAAGCCCCAGTCACACTGTGACGATTTGTGATGGCGAACTACAACGAATAGGCATTCGTGGAGAAATTCGCCAACGTCGTTCTGATTTTCAGTCCTTTGTAGTTGTTCGTTGAGCATCGCAGAGGCGCCACGCCAGCCTTGAAATGATCCCAATTGTCGTGGCTCCAACACGAATACACAACGACGTATTGTACAGGATACTCTAGTCATGTGTCTACAACTGGTATATCTACACGTTCATGTAGTTCTATATAACTGCAAATGCTTGTATTTAGCTCACGACAAGAACCTACTGGGTTCAACTCGACTGCATATCTACAGTGATAAATAATAATGCGTACATGTCCAAAACAAATCCAAAATCCACGTATCTTATAGTGCTATGTCAACGAATCAACTGCTTACGCAGTATTACAATCCAGGCCCCCGTTTCACAACGACATCCTAAATTTAGGAGCTCCTAACTTTATGAACCAGTTTATCACCTCCTAAGTTAGATGCCGATTTAAGAAGGGATACGACTCGTGAAACACTTGTTACGAGGTGACCACACTTAGGACTGGTTTAGGAGCTCCTAAATAGTTAGGAGACCTTTGTGAAACGGGGGCCAATGCTATGGTGTTGCAGGCGACAGAAGGTTATTATCATTCACATTGCAAGTTCATCCTACTCGGTACCCGTTCCTTGTTGGATCAACAAAGGGCATTTTAGAACTAATTAAACTGTGGTTCAGTGTGGGCAAGGAACAAGCCATAACTACTCTCAGACATGTTGTTAGCTGAAACCACCCATCTAGCCGACTCCGATCATGCTTAACTCCCATGTTGGAGATCGGTAGTATCCGTGTAATACACAAGACGATATTAATTTTGCCACAACTGTTTGACGTTATTCATAAGGAAGACTGGACATAGCAGATGATTCAACATGTCTCTAATACAAGTGATATAACTGAACGAATCTTGAAAGCGACTCTAAACCCCAATTAAAACAATATATAAACAATAAAAAATACATGTGTTAGTTCCTTCTGTTTCGTCATACTCTGATGTACAATGTCTTGCAAATCAACAGACATTTAATTTAATTTTATGTACAAACCATCCTCCTTTGGAAGAATAAAAATTCATATATTTTATGTTGCAGTGTTTGCACAGTACTAAATCTAGCATACATAGAACTCTTGCACATTGCAATACAATTAAACGGATGGATTGGTGCTTGGTGTACGCTAGACTGGGAACCACAGACATTGTTTAGTCTTTTTATTTAATTATTTCTTATTTTCAACTGTACGTATTCCGGAGTATATTCTACGTTAACAATGCAATCCGACATGTCAAATCACCATTTTGAAGCCTCGGGGTACACTATTTAGCAACACTTATTATAATCTAATTACTCCGAGTACAATGTCTAAATCGCGCCGTTGTAATCCACAAACACAGATACACTATTTACTGTGAACACATAACAGATTGAAGCCAAGGGGATCACACAGAGATTGTCATTGAAGCGCTAACAAGATAATTAACACTTCAAATTACGCGTGATTGACTTCAATTCCAATGGAGCGTAGCGGAGTATTATGAAGACGGGACTGGTATCCGTCTATGTGTCTACAAACTGCTAGCACCGACCTGTGCGGATACTACAGTTGTGTCAACAGAGTCTGGCTTCGAGCCATTATAACGTGGGAACACTGTAGGCTCCAACGTCATTTGAGGCATAGGTAGAACCGCCTTAGACCTTAGGGAGGGGAATTCATCCAGGAAAATTTCCAAACTTACATGTAAGTACTGTTTTATATATACGTGTAGGTTGCATTATTAATTACAGTTAGTAATTATACAACATGCTTTTAATGATGACTAATAGTAGGCCAATATTTATTGGAACGTCAAAATAGCTATGCACAAAGGTTTTGGTTTCAAGTCCCTTTCAGGACATATTCAGGGTTTATTTTGAAATATCTGAGGAACTCATTCACGATCAAATACAATATCATGTTAGATTCATATATTGAACCTGAAGAAGTCACGTAACATACATAGCTGAATTCGCCAACCTATGGATGTATGAAACCACCCTAACACATTATACAAAACACATTTATTGATGTTAAAATTAGATAATATTATCAATAGTATCTCTGTTATGCTTATGCACATGATACCAGTATTAATTCTGATAGTTCGACTACCTACAACGTACAGTACAGAATATGGGTTGTTCTGCTACTGCACAGAACATAACAGAATTTTATTTTCTCAAAAATCCTGTAGAGAACATGCAGCCCTACATACTAGTTATAACATACATAAACCTAGTTTGATATATTTTGAAAGCTTTTAAGTAATAACGGACCATAATCACATTTCATAATACAAATTTATAAATAGTGGGATATTTACAAAAGTATTCTGGTAGGGTAGCATTTCTGTGTACATTTAATGATGGACAGAACAATAAAAAAAAGTATTGTTGCAAAAGGTACATTAGCACTCATTTGCAATTATGCATTCACATTATATTAGAGTTGCTTTTTTACGACATACTATATATATATATATATATATATATATATCCCTGTAATTAAGCATAGCCCTGCTACATATGTTATAGATCATATAGGTAATACATTATACTATACTGAGCTCTCAGACATTTTTGAAATGCTATTTGAGTGTAAACGTAACTCGGCATACTCAGTGCATGTTTCTATAATTTGATGTAGTTTCTTCTTATTAAGACTTCAAAGATTGTGTCATCCTCGAAATAGATTTTATTATTGTTATATCTATAGCTCCTAAACTGTTTGCGCACATCTCTCTAGTGTTACCCTCTCTACATGTGTGTCAGGGGTACCACAAGAAGTGAATACTGAACGAAATTAAGTACCCCTGCTGTGCGAGGATTAGATTGTGTAATTTGAAGAATTAAAAAGTTATATTTCTTATAACTCACTTTCTTTACCTTATGAATCAAATATGTAAAATAAATACATAAAAATACAATAATGATACTTGAAATGTACCTACGCTTATCGTCTATGCATAACTTTGAGCGATCAAGTACTAGCATTGTCATATATTACAATATTCCAATATTATCCAGATCATCTAATTCCAGTTACTGGAATAACATATGAATTATTCATTTCAATTGTGAAATAATTGTAAGAAATATGATGAATGATTGATCTATGACAATAGCATAACTCCGAGATATAACTGATTTTTTTTTAATAAAACAAATTAAAATATATATATTCATACTGATGAATGAAGATAGTTGTGAGCATTGTCATTTAATATTCATACACTTGTATTATATACATGTACACGAAGACAAGTTGGACCTTGATGAGACTTGAGCAGCTCTAGCCAGTGTTGATATTTTCTGTCTCAGCTACTAATGGCCAGAGGCTTGTTTACTTAACTTCGACAAATTTGTTTTCTTTGGAAAGATTGACTCATTTCTATCGTTGTTTGATGTAGGATTAAACAAGTACATATTCTTCGTGTTTTGAAAGGATCAATGCAAATATGCTACATTTGTCTGTATTTGGTATCTCCGCATGGTTGAAACACATACAGTAGATTAGAGAGTAAACGTCGATATCGGTGCAAATTGTGTGCCTTTAACACCAAGAGCAGGTATACATGTAAATACATGTTGATAATGTAAATATGCAGGTTAAAGGCCATTATAGACTAGGCGAGTTTTATCGCCGCAACAATGTTTCCATAAGTTGAGGCAACATTTGTCTCAGCAACACTTTGCTATACATTATATGCGACCGTATACGAAAGGAACATGTTCCTATTCAAGGCGATCTCAATTTCTTCGTCGCAACACATGGGAGACAAGTGATTGTTCACTATACACTAGTTAACAAATATCGCATCAACACTGTTGCGGCGATATAAATCGCCTGGTCTATAATGGCCTTAACAGTATATAGGGCTAGAAGTGATGTCTTCTTTAATCGCCACTGTATATGAGCAATGTATATAGTATACTGCACTGCAATAAATCTTATAGCCAACTGTTAATAGTTTAAACATATTTTTATTTTTTTTATTTTTTAAGGATTGGTAATTATTATTATTTTTTTAATTTTTATATATATATCCAATTGTTAATCATAATGCGATTGATATAATGGAACATTAAAAGATGGAATCGAAGTTGAATACAAATGATAAAGCCTATGATGACTAATCATTATGCTTTCATTGTTATGCTACGACAGTGTCCGTTTATTTGTAAGAGACCGTTCACGAATTACCGTGATAAATCGCGATACGGACCGGTCACTACTGATTTCATAAATGTTCTAAGTTAAAGATACTTGTAACACACCAATACTGAAATATACATATTTTGATAAAATTGTTCCATTTTTACTTTCAAAGATTTTTTTGAAGTAGGGATTATTTTTGTTAGTGTAATTATAAGCTTGATAGGAACATGTATCGCCGCATGATCGATCCAGTACTATTTTCCTATGGTCTTGTTATACCTATATTGTAATCCAAAGATATGTATCTACGTTGTCATACCATTTTAGTGACGTGGGAGTAGGCACCGGTGTTAATATCATGATCATAATAATTATTTTTGAATACTTCTTACACTGAACTACATGCACAGAGACAATAAAACAATAAAATGAAAAGAGAAATGAAAGAAGAAGAAGCATGAAGAAGAAACAAAAGAACTATATATGGAAGACCAAAACAAACAAATAAAAAATAAAAACACACACACCTAGAAAAACACAAAGACGAGGATACATTACAAAGTTAACGTAACCTACTTTCATGATTCGTTATATATCAAGTTTGTCTTCTTTTTCCTCTGTATTAGCTTTACTTGCTGTACAATGGTTCGATCATGTGACGTGTCTTCTGCACAGTATGCCATACATTTGACCCACCACTAACGTTTAGACAAGCCCCTAACTCCAATCTTTGCTTGTCGCTTCCTCATGGTAAGCATACACTGGAGTTTTAAGGAGCACAATCGTCCTTACGCATGCGCAAGGGGAATCCTACTGTTTCGTATGGAAGGACGTTGTGTTATAGGACGATGCTACCTTTGTTTTTTTCGCCGATGTTTGTCAACATTTCTAATACACATCTAAACATCCCTTTTCCCTGCTAGTTTTGCTCATGCGCAAAGAAATCACAAGTAAAAATCTCTTCTACTGGCTGGATATGTTCGGTCAGCATATATTCTCTGCAACATATCAAATGGATCTAAATTGCTACTTTATAGCTAGAAGGTATGTTTTTATTATTTTATTTTTTACTTTATGTGTGCGGAATTTATAATATACATGTATTTGAAGATACAATAGGCATTGTAAATGGAAGACATTTTATTGTATGCATAGTAAGGATATTGACATACACCGAACTGACGGTCGTTCATTCATGATTTATAATCTTTATGCATACACATTCCAATGCATTAAACACGAATACCTATCTGAATATGTATACATTAACACATCCAATTCAGTATTACCCATAGGACAAACATTTGCGACTTCAGTATTGTTAACTTTTCACGGGGATTTTTTCCCAATGTAAGCAAATGTTTTAAAACTCTTAAAACATAAAGTGATAGTCTATTCTACTAATCAAGGTCGTGGAATTACGTTATATTGTTAACGTGATTTAAACAATATTTATTCTCATGATGGTACAACATGCACATAAGATATTTCACAATACATAAACATACTTTACATCATGAGAGGGGATTGACAAAATAGGACAGATAATGCGAATTTATTACCAAATAATATATTCTACATTTTTTTCTACTGTCGTGCTGTCGGTCACGAGTATATGATATACCAAGTAAATCGTAGTAATTGATTAATGGCATTCTGATCTCAGCGTATGCGAACGAGCAGCATGTCGTTGTAAACAGGATAACGTGCTCTTCAGATACAGAGTCTCGTCATAAACATACGCGAGCGAGTCAAAGGGAATTTAATGATAGCTGTTGAAACGAGATTACAAAGCACTTGTTTTCTTATCAACTCTTATCTACCATAAATATGTATATGTAATAATTTAAGTTCGTCATCAGTTTCCGTATTTACGAGGTTACGGTTGGATCATGTTTTACCTATCTCAATTGATTACGTTAAGAATTTGTTTGGACATATTCGAGAAACGTAGCGATTGTCCGGTTCTTTTCGACGAGGAGATGATGTTTGTTTGAATTGGGCTCCTAACCAAGTTCTCAAGGTAAATCGGATGAAGGAATCGTTAGCGTCTCGATGACATCAAACTAGTATTTAACTATCGTGATCATACGGGGAATCCAGGCGAACTTTAAACAGGTTCTTGGACGTGGAGCGACAGCGCAACATTGCTGATCAACGCAGTCCACTGTGCAGAGATGTTTGTCAACAAACAAGATGATCGGAAGAGAATTTACGTGTTTCTCCCAGTGACGTCATTAGACGTAGAGTGGTTGTTAATGTGTGTTTACCAATGAGTGTGACACCGGGTGTCATTTATATATGGCATGGCTGTGTGTTTCTTCGTTTCAATATTGTCATGAGCTTGCAATGCCAAATAGCTTAACATGTATACGATGTTCCTGTGTGTTCATATATATACATTATATGCACACAACAATCTTAAATCATTTTATGACTGAATAACATATGTTTAAATCATATTATAGACTTGATATACAAATGAATTAAGCCATGCCACGCATTATTATTCTATGTTGACAGTCACTGTCATGAATTTGTATTTTATGGCATGCATTTACACGTATAGTCTGCCATTCATTATATGAATGCGCATACCGCCAAGATAGAATACTATTACAGATATCAAACTGATTTATGACATGACATGTCATGACTCTGTAATGATCGTTATGCCAAACGGAATCGGACTAGATCATACAGCTGTTTGTATTAATGTACCATTGTTCAAATATGTTGGTATATTGATACTGATCTGTATTGAGTCAGAATTATATATGTCGGAACCTTTGGTATCAACATATTTATTATCCAGCATACTTAAAATATAAATCCTATTTCAACATACATTGAATCCACATATCAATTGCTCAAATATCGTGCTATATTAATACTGCATTGTATTGAGTCAGAAGTACATGTTTCGTAACATTTGGCATCAACATATTTACTACCCAGCATGCTTGAAATATAAATCCTATTTCAACGTGCATTGAATGCAAATATCAATTACTTTGCTCTAAGTTAACCGACTGGATCTATCGTTATTTTACACCTGTTCATTGGACACCTAACTACATACAACACATTACCGCTTTGATGTAACCCCTAGAGGTTCTTGTGGAGCATCCATCTGACACCAATGCCAAATATTGACAGATATACAACACTGGTCCCTATTAGGATTAAGGGATTTCACTTATACCTATCGATGACAATAGCCTAGTACCCCTTTAGGTTAGCACAGTGGATAGACTGACTAAGGATGCGCCTTGGGCGGGGGTCGAATCTTCAATATACTTTATTTGTTACCTGTAATTACTCCGCGAGATTACACAACGATTGTTCCAACATTTGATTTATACACGGGCTGGTACTGAAATGGATTTGTATGCATCAGTCTGACAATTGAGGAATACCGGGACAGTCACCCTACATGTTCGACGGCAAGCCAATGTATGTATAATGTTTATTTAAACATGCTTGTGAGTAATATTAACTAGGCAATGGAATAAATATGATCGACAACATTTCATCTCTATATGCCCTTGTATACGAGGTACGTACATGTACATGTGTGCTACTTAATGGAGATGTCTTCAAAATATTATCATGACCTTTTATGCATACATGTATGTAGTCAGTCGGCGGTGGTACTCTGGTTGAGGACAAGGCCAGATAACATGATGAACATGAATGTTATATTTCGAATGCTCAACGGGAGAAGTGTATTAAGAACTTAGCTGTCTAACAGTAGCCTAACTCGCTTATAATTGCATCATAAAAAATATATTTTGGCGTCCCCCAAAAATACAAGTACCAATTAAGTTTTATGTGAACTGCTTGAGTTGACATTACGCCCCTAGTATCATGATAAAATATATTCAGTAATAGCTAGATGATCGATTCCGCTCAGCGAATTTGATTAGATGCGCTTAAATTAGCAAAGTTCAATCAACCAAAACACATTTAGATGTTCACTATTCAGCTATAACGGATGTTATCAACTAGGGTAGTACCCCCAGTATGTGTCATTTAGTTGGTATTAACGTGACACTGATTAGTGATATTAACGCGGTTGTATTGGGTGAGCATTGAACACGAGACGTTTTGACACTTTGGAATAATTGACAGAGATTATTGCTGTTTTCTGACGTTGAACATGTTCATGTAATGAAGCGATGCATGCAGTTCTTTATGGAATAGTTAATGACTGTATTAGCCCATGGTTTGCTTTGATAAATACATCAACTTATAGTTACGTGTACATACCATCACAGACCACGATACCTTCAGTTTTACCCCTAGAGCCATTTTCAGGTGCGAAATCATGAATACCTATTCGTACCATTTTAGTTCATGTTTATTTGCATACAATTCTTGTTTTGTAATATTTTCAGGTGTTTTTTATACAATTCTAAATTTAGTATAATACCGTCTGGCATTTTCGTGCAATTCGTTTTATAACATCTTCATCTGGACTTTTTGGGGTTGGTGGAACACTTCCAGATTGTTTTGTACAATAATTATAGATTCATACCATTGGCATTTCCAAGTGATTTCGTACAACATGCAGATTACAGAGCATTTCATGTTTTTCCCCCCGTATACTTACTATTGGTATTTCAGTTTTTACAATTCTAGTTTTACATTTCCAGGCGTGTTAATAAGACAGCGGTATGAAGATGGCGGAGTCACGTGGTCTTTCCGTCGGCATCGTGGTGGAGGCGTGGGCGTTGGGGTTGATGAGCCTAGCGTTGTCCGTGGCCTTTCTTACCTTTAATATCCGGATGCGCCGCGCCAGGTAAGCTACAACCTATTTTATTAAATACTTTACATACTTATACTATACTATACTATACTATACTATACTATACTATACTATACTATACTATACTATACTATACTATACTATACTA
>JAUTBT010041756.1:0-17144 GCA_032361225.1 Lepetodrilus schrolli | reverse complement strand
TGCGTCACTAATTTAATGCGACCTCAAGCTTTTGGACATAAATGCGACAACAATTAAATGCGATCAACCAGGCCTCTACTCATGTTTTTTCTCGGACCTACCTTTCATTATTTCCCATAATGCGTAGGAATTAAATGCGACAATAAGCCAATCGCATTTTTCGCATTAATATCATTCTCGTATTAATTTCCTGATTTACAGTATCTATTCAATATTGTATACAATAAATAGTGAAATAAGAAATGTGTCCTAATACATATTTTATATATGTTTATATGTGCAACATCACGATGATATTTAAAGCTTAAAAATAGAATGTAACTACATATTGTACATATTGTGCCATATATATAAGTGAATATACAACTTTATAATACTACACTACTAAGTGTTTTTTAATTTTATTGTATTAGCGGTGTTCTGACGTTGATAAAGCAGCTAGACCGAGAGACACATAACCACTATGATTTGAATGTTCAAGTATCGGATGGAGAAAAGGTAAGTATTATTTGGCATAATTTGCGATTTAAAAATGTAATTTCTGTATAATGACTAATGTCTCAGCTTGGGTTTTGTCTGAATATGAAAAAATATTGAAATAACAGAATTCAGATATACTTGATATTGGAATAGGAAAAATATTGAAATAACAGAATTCAGATATACTTGATATTGGACGAGATCTCCATGGTATTAAGTTATAACAAATATAAATATTCCTGGACATACCCAAATATTTGTGTGTATTTGATTTCAGAGCTCAATAACCACTATTAACGTAACCGTCGTGGACGTCAACGACAACAGCCCTGTCTTCACCAGATTACTGTACAACTATACACGCCTTGAAAACATCCTCCCCGATACAACGATTGGAAGCGTTCAGGTATAGACATGTACATCCTCGTCTACATATCCGTGGCGTAATGGTTAGGGCGTCGGCCCGGAGTGCGGAAGGTCGCGGGTTCCATCCCCGGTCGCGTCATACCAAAGGACGTTAAAAGATGGTACTTGTTGTTCCCCTGCTTGGCGTTCAGCATTTAAGGGGTTGGCTCGGAGTCAGTATACTGTGTCTAAGTGGCGTATTCATGTTCTATCTGCGGCATGATATACCTCCAAGTGATCTAGTACTATAAAAAAAAAAAAACTGGGGTAAATCCAGACTAGTACAAGCAGAACATATGCATGCAAGCCATGATGTGAGTGAACAAATCTTGAAATTGGCTTTAAACCCCAAATCAACTAACCAACGAAACATTGCATGTGTTCTATGACGTTCAGATCTGACATTTGTAGTAATGTTTGTAGAAAAGGAGTAACCATACCTGTCTCGATTCATCTTTTATTGCCCATGAAATGTTTATGAAATATTTTATTTGTACCAATGTACATTTATTTCCCAATTGAAGACATCGTTTCCGAATGTTTTAATGATTCCATGCAGCACACAGCATTCATTATTGTACGGGAATCATTATATAAACTACCTGCAATGTATCATGCTTCCTATTCAATAATGCTGAGTTTCCGGGCGACTGTTGACAAATTATGATGATCTGAACGCGAGGATGGCACGTTTGACTGAAATTATGCTAGATTTTATTCATTATTCGTTGTCTTCTTTACAGAAACTTTTACTTTATCAATTTGCAGGCATCTGATAAAGACACTGGCAGCAATGGTCAGATAACATACACACTTACAGAGCAGAGGTAAGTTAACGATATAGACCTTGCTAATTCTGATAATAAAACGGATTCATATACACTCAGCCACTAAATACAGTTACTGTTTAAGAAATGTAAATCAATTTAAATATAGTCCATGGATACTGTTCCGATGTTACCCAGCTTTTACATCTCGTCAAGGTCAGGGACGGCATTGTTTACAATCAACGTAACATCGGGAGAGATTACGACCACAGGAAGGCTGGACTACGAACGTGAGACAAGTCACGTGATGTTAGTAATCGCCGTTGACGGAGGAAATCCTGCAAGAACCAGCACTGCGACCGTCAACGTCTACGTCACTGACGTCAACGACAACGGTCCAATATTTGTACCCAGCGTCAACGTCGTAACAGTAACTGTCAGTGAGGACACTCTTGGGCAGATTTTCATTGCTACTGTAAGTATATGTTCATAGTTAAAGATGTGTTTTATTGTATTTTTAATACGCTTACCTACAGATATAGACACTATAGTAAGTCAAAATCCATGTCATTAAATACATATACATGTACATGCAACTAGGTCTACTCTATTTAATAACATGATAATGCAATGCAGTCAATTCATCCTAATTTTATCTGGATGTCTTACAGGCTACGGATGCAGATACCGGTATATACAAGGAGATTCAGTATGCTCAGATCGGAAGTTCCGCCATATTTGACGTTTTGACCAACGGTACCATACAAGCTCGTCAGTCATTGGTTGTTGGCAGATACAACGTCACCGTATTGGCTTACAACACTGTACCGTACGATGATGGTTGCGCTTCCTGCATGAATGCCTCTCTGATTGTCAGTGTCATCGTGTCGGTGAGCTTTAGCTCAGTACTGTTTGTCAATAAGACTAAATGATATGATAACTAATTGGTGTTTTGTGATACCGTGATTTGTGTCTTGATGTATGCTTTACCTATACCATGATGGTAATATAAATAACGTTACCGTCAACTGAACGAGAATATTACCGCTGATCTGAACGTTCAGTATATATATTAGCAAGGTCTAATTAGCAAGGTCTAATATATATATATTAACTGAAAGCAAATTCCGTCAGTCTGTGAGCTGGAATAGAAGTAGACTACTTCTATTACGTCATGTTCCTGCAGGATGTAAACAACCAGCCACCTAGATTCAACCAGAGCCTGTACCACACCACTCTAGACGAGGGAATCGTCCACAATCCAGTCTTAAGGTATGATGAACCTCGACATAGAGCGCGTTCTGACCACGTACTTAACAGTAGATCAGACGCGAACCATTGACTATCTCTGTATTGCCTGTCTGTCTGTCTGCCTGCCGTATCTCTCTGTATTGCCTACCTGTCTGGCTGTCTGCCGTATCTCTCTGTATTGCCTGTCTGTCTGTCTGTCTGCCGTATCTCTCTGTATTGCCTGCCTGTCTGTCTGTCTGTCTGCCGTATCTCTCTGTATTGCCTTCCTGTCTTTCTGTCTGTCTTTTCGTTTATTCGTCCATAACCCATTAACTAACTCATCCACATATGCTTACATTCACCAGAGTGTTCGCCACAGACGATGACAGTGACAGCAAGTTCAATACCGTGACCTACGTCGTGGTGGGAGGCTACAACAGCGAACTCCTCTACCTCGCCCCAAACTCTGGAGACGTCTACATTCTGTCTGACCTAGACTTTGATCCGCCTAGCAACACCAGTTTCATAAATGTTACAGTCAGTGTAATACTTATGGTTGTTGTCCATCCAAATGTAACTTCACCCATCATGATCCGGGTGTAATTTTACCACGCGCACTCTCTCTCCACAAAGAGATACGATAGAGTTATGGTCTCTCCGTGCATACGAGAGCTTCCTGAAAGCTTCATGAAATGCACATGCCCCAAGTAAAAATACACGTATGAACATACTGATGTAAAAAAGAATACATTGAGTTCGTGTCGAAACAATAGTGAGGCATAAAGGCTATATGAACAACCAACGAATATACTGAAATGACCAGCATTGATAATCAGAGCTCCTCGTAAAGACCAGTGTCCTAGATACATTTATATATTTTCTCTGTAGGTGAATTAAAATAAAACTATTCCTATTGCATTTTTTTAGATCGAGGCGCACGATACTGCCGACGTGAACAGCAAGGATACAGCAGAATTAGTAATAGCAGTTAGAGATGTCAACGATAACACACCATTGTTTGATAGACGTACGTTGTATTTCAGACATCTTACATCTATCTAATATGCTATTATAGTATGGTACAATTGACCATACATTTCCATAGACTCATTAAATAACTCTGAATATATCAGCAATGACGACCCCTTGTTGTGAAATATATCAGCAGTGATGTCCCCTTGTTGTATCTAGCCGTATACAGGTGTCGGGTCCCCGAGGACACACAGCCAGGAACTCAGTTTGCATGTAAGGTGAAGGCCACAGATATTGACTCTGGACGTAATGCAGATTTTCTGTACAGCATGTACACAGCAGATACGGCGGTAAGAATGGCGTACGCAAATTGATTTAGTAATTTATTTGAGTGCACAGCATGTAATGAATACGGCTGCCCATTGATTGCTTATTCCCAAAACGACATTATATGAAAAACGTATTTAATAATAATCGTCAAAAACGATTTATGAACAAAAACTAATTTTTCCCATAGTAATACATACCTCCCCTGTGAACAAGATCAAAATGAATTTCTATAATTGTTAATCTCTGATGAATGCTGAACAGTAGATTAATTCGTCGGAAACTGTACGTCAAACATCGCAAACGTATAAGAGTATACAGCTGATGTTCAGGATAACGAAAAGGTACTGGAATGAAAAAGTCTAAAGAAGACCAGTGAAGATAACAGCATGAGAAGTAAAAAATTCATGTTCTTTAGTTCCAGTACCAACACAGCCATTGAAAATACCAGCATATCTATTTGATATTCTGGTTGTTGTAACTCAAGTCAATTGTTATATCTCCAGCCCTTCCGTGTCAATGCGACTTCCGGCACCATCACTCTCAAGGACACGGTGGACTTTGAGACCCAGGAGAGATACACATTCCGAATACAGGCCACAGACAGAGGAAGTCCACCTAGTTCAAGGTACAGCTGCCACGATGCAACCCCCGTAGCGGTATTGTATCAAGGTACAGCTACCACGATACAACACCCTTGTGGCGGTACTGTGTCGTACTTTACTGAGAAACAACATTCGACTAAGAGATGTAGACTACAATATCACTTTAAGAATCCTCATACAAATATGAAAACTATATTGTTATATATACTTTCTAAACATAGCACATGGATTTTGGTTTGTAGCACATGTGAGGTGATCGTAAATATTGTCGACGTAAACGACAACCCTCCGAGGTTCACCGGCAAGCCGTACAGCGTCTCCATACCCGAGACCACCGTCCCCAGCACTCTGGTAGTCACACTGAGAGCTACAGATCTGGACGCCGGGTCAAACTTTACTTTCAGTATGAATACAGCAACAACAAGTGAGTGTGACGTTCTTCTAGAATTACACAGCAGGGTCCCGTTCCACATAACGACCGTAACGTTACGAGAGCCGTAACTCCAATACGTTAACACAGAGTCGCTAATACGTTACGATTCTCGTAGCGCTACGATCGTTCTTTGAAACAGGCGCCAGATCTCGAAGGACACATTTAGCAATGCTCAACGACAACGTAGTACTGTTTTCTGTAGTATTCACATATATTTAGTTCAATAACATTATGTTATGTTATGTATTCTATGTGTAATTGTCAAAGTGTGGATTCTATCCAATTATTCATGACATGAATATTGACGAATTTCAATCACACGATTAGTTTTAAGAATAACTTCAAATGGCTGATTGTATTTCCAAACCATGTCCGGGTCTAACTATGGTTACGATAGGACATGTTAACGTCATTGCATTGTAATCTTGTGTTTGCTGTTCACCTATGCAGATTTCCACTTGGAGCACGCCTCACTGATGACAAGCAAATCTTTCTCCTGTGGAGGCGTACACATACTGAACGTGTCTGTCAATGACGGACATAATCGGGACAACACAGTCATTACTGTACATGTTCTAAATGTCAACCAGTATACGCCACAGTTTATTCACACGTACATATTGCACGTTCAAGAAAACGCTACAGTCGGATACAATGTTGGAAAGGTATTCATCTCCCTAGATCGTCAGATTTTACTAGTGAAACAATTTAGTGCATAAAACTGAGGACCGCATTGAACCCGAAGTAAAATGCATGAATACATTATAGTTCGTTACTGGAAACCATTAATGCTAAATGTAGAAAGTCAACCATAGACAGAGATATTATCGTAAAATAATAATAATTAATACATCGCTAGTAGTACTGTAGTATTAGCAGCGGAAGATACTTTAATACGATATATAATTCATGGAAATTTAAAGCTATTCTGTTGCCTTTTAGATCGAGGCGACTGACGCAGATTGTGATGCCAATGTGTCATACAGTCTGATTGGTGGAAATACTAATGGAGCCTTCAGCATCGAGAGTTCCTCAGGAAAGATAACCGTGAATGGTTCACTGAACTATGAATCCATGAAAACGTATTTTCTCCAAATCCGTGCCGAAGATGGTAATAATATATTATTTTAATAACATATCATACGATGTAATAATCAAAATAAGTGTGTTCCAAGTGAAGAATCTTCATTTACATGGCCTTTATTTTTGTCGAAAGACAAGGAAAATTCCTCAGTAAAGTAAGAAATACGATGACTTTGCCAGGTAGAAGACAAAATGAAATCTCGCCGCGAAGGTGGAGAACCATTATATAATACAACACCCGTATTTGTATGTTTCGTTATTGTCCAACATTTGTCTGTTCTCGTTTGCCCAGGAGGAAAGCCTCCAAGGATGAGTTTCACCACGACGTCTGTTACAGTCGAGGACGTTGACGATGCAGCACCTGTGTTCTCCAGGGTGGAGTACACAGCCACCATCAAAGAAGATGCTCTTAATGGAACGCGTATTTTGCAGGTGAACTGTATTCTAAGACTGTGTTCTAATAGTACTCTGCGTCCCATTTGTCCTCATATGAAATATACACTATATTAAGTACACACACACACACGCACACACATACGCATGCACGCACGCACGCACACACACGCACACACGCACATACACACACATCTCATTAAATCTCAACGATTCACCATATTATAATGTTATCAATGAAATTGTATACATGTATATTCAGGGTTGCTATATGACGATACTAAAACCTATTGTTCCATGATCATCTTATAGGTGAGTGCCCGGGATGTGGACACACAGAAAGACCTGCTCCAGTTCTCGTTCAAGATTCCAGTTTCTGGTCTGTCCGTGAGTCCTTCAGGAGTCGTCTCTGTTAGCGGTGCCCTGGACGCCGACGATGGAAGCAACATCATCAGTGGCAACATCACTGTGACGGATGGAGCCAGACAGGCGGAGGCTGTTGTAACGATTACACTTGAGGACGTGAATGACAACGACCCTCAGCTCTCAATAAAGAACAGCAACATTTCTGTGCCAGAAAATATCGACATCGGCGGATTGATCACCACTGTAGGAGCAAGTGATCGTGACTTCTCAAACACCGGATTCACGTTCTGGTTGACGAGGACCCAAGGAAAGTTAGCCATCAACGCCACCTCAGGGGTGATAACTGTGGCTCAGGAATTCGACCGCAGAGAACAGAGTCTGTTCAGTGTTGGTGTTCACGTTAGCGATCACGGGTTTCCTCCGAGACTTGTGGAGGAGACGTTAACCGTCGTCATCGTTGACAGCAATAACGCTCCTGCTTTCACTGAGTCTGTGTTCAACTTTAGTGTCTCTGAAGGTGAGCCTGTAGATTCCATCGTTGGAGTTTTATCAGCAACAGATCCAGATCGAGGATCATCAGGAGTTATTCGGTTTTCTTTCATATCCGGTAACCGAGGCATATTCAGTCTTGACATTACTTCCGGAAATATAACATTGAAGAAACAGTTGGATTACGAACATCAAACATCATACATGTTGATAGCAGAAGCCAAGGATAACTCGTACTCTCCGAAAAGCAGCACCAGCACTGTAATTATAGACGTTCTGGATATCCCAGAAGCTCCTACATGGGCACTTCCTCTTCCGGTTGTCTACATGGTCAAAGCTGAGTCATGTGACAAATCTCGCCTGACCGCCTTCTCCCAGGATATTACCTCTATCAGCAATAGCCCATCGCCAGTATATTACCAACTACTTAACGATACTGACATATTTTCTTTGGATAACAGCACGGGGTTGTTGGTGATGGAAGAATCGGCTGTGACTGCTGACACGTACAGGGTTGGAATGGAGGCGTGTAACACAGACTACCCGGATCTCTGTACCAATGCAGTGCTCACCATCGTCGTGTCCAGTGACGACGCAGTGGCATTTTGCCCCGCCTTCCTGGTGCGCAGTGTCTCCGAAAATGCAGTTTTCGGTTACGTGGTGGTTGACCTCAATACTACCGTCAAGGACGGCGAAATTTCCTACAGCATAACGGAAGGCAACAACGGCAGTGTGTTCAGCATAGATAACACTACGGTGAGTGCACCACTGACTGATTCAGCTTAAACCACCATCGAAAACCATAACTCGAAAGATCATGATTTTGTATTATAAAACCAATAATTCATATTTGTTTTCAATATTAATGATCTTAAAGGGACATCTACAGCATTACTTACATTTTAATTGAGAAAGCCCATGGCAGTTTGTTCGAAAGGAAAACTCATCCAAGGAATTGAATTAATGTCACCTGTCTGTCTGCGCTCAGGGTGTGATCACAGTGGCTGGTAAGCTGGACCGGGAACAGACTGAGCGATACGTCTTGTTGATTACAGCACGAAATGTAACTGTTCAAGCGGAGGCACAGGTAAAGTATAACACTATTCCAGCTTTCTATCGTCAACGTGTGTCCTCAACTAACGTAATTTACTGACCGATGTCGAATAATAATGATAATCATTAATGCACAAATACACAGCTGCTTGTATTTGACATTGCAATTTCATCATACCTGGTAACCATGACTAATAGTGATACTAATAAATGTCCAAACACATTGAAATCTTACCATACCGGGTACCCATATTGGAAGCTGTAACCTCTGTTCTGCTGTAGGTCGTAGTACAGGTGATAGACGTGAAGGACAGCATACCTGTATTCCAACTGACAAGGTACAAGGGTCAGGTGTCAGAGGGCGCTAACCCTGGGGACGCTGTTCTGACCCAGGGCGGGGAACTACCTCTGGTTGTCACTGCCCTAGATGAAGACCAACACACTCAGGTAGAGTCATAGACAGGATAATTACGCAAGTTCACGTTAACAGCATAATCTGATAAAATACGCCTATCCAACCAATGGAACAAAGATTTGTACAGCAATGCAATTGTCATTAAGCTTTGACAAATACGCAAGTAAATATACTGCAACAAGAAATGTAATATACCGGTAGTAACATATTTATATATAATGGCCAGGTTGGATGAATTGTGCTGTCAGTGACTATCATATTCTAAACTCAGATAACAATAGTTATAAATAGAAATACTTTCCTGTCCTTGAATACGACGGGGGAGCTACAGATATAGGAACCATATCACCAATATGACATACATTCATGAAGTGCTATTATTAGAAACCTTTTTTTTATTGGCCCATGTATTGATCTAACTTTTGAAAGCCTATTAGTTTTCAATAATGACTTTGAAGAGTGCATCAGTCTGTCCTACTGATCGATGCATGGGGCGCACTGCGTTAACGTTACTGTTTTCAGCTGTCATATAGTATCGACACTACAACAGACGGTACCAATGGAAGTTTTACCGTGGACAGTTCAACGGGTGCGGTGACCTTAGCGAAGCACATTGATAGAGAAGCTATGGCAACATCGTTGTCCAACACCTTCACGTTTAAGGTGAGAAAATATTCCAAGCTACCACACTTTTAAATGTCTTCACATTTCTTGAGATATTTATAATATATAAAAATCTGCGTACACATCTTTAATATTGAGATATATTATGAAATTTGAATGAGCTCACTAGACTATGCACATACTGTACGGTATACCGTCCTAAATGATATTTTGTGCCATCACACACTGGTGGCTATACAACGTTTGCGTGCTCAGATACTGGCTGCCGACGAGACCAACACCACCTCCACAACAGTGGCCGTCACAGTTATAGACGTCAACGACAACGACCCGGCGTTCACTGTACACAACATTACCGTCAACGTCACCGAGGTCAGTTTGTGTTTCCTTTACTGGCGGTTTTTCATATTGCATTGCATACTGGACTTAAGAATTCAAATAACTGCTGCTTTATACAGAATATACTGATTAATCACTTAACTTTGAAAGGTATGGAATTTAGCGATATTATTGTTTTCAAAATTTACAGAATGCTCCGGTTGCATACACCATCGCTACTGTTAACGCCTCCGACGTAGACAGCGTCGATGACGGGAAACTAACGTACTGGCTTCTCGCACTTGGATCAGGTAAGATCTCAACGTTTAGAAACGAATACGGTCTAAGCATTGATACAGAACAGTTTAATGACACGCACATGACATGCTATACATTGTTCTAGGTCCAATTCCATTTTCCGTGGACAAGCACAGTGGAATGGTGTTCGTGAACGGCCGGCTAGACAGGGAAAACATATCCAGCTATACACTCACCATTGTTGTTCTGGATTCCGGGAATAGGAATGTGAGTACAATAAACGATATGCCCAGGTTCATATTTAACACTAAAACACAAAGTCGTCAAAGCTGGAACTGTCTCATACATGTGGAACTGCCAGTTATTATTTATTGGAAAATATGTGGTTTAAAGCAAAATCTGAAAGGTTTATCATAAATGTCTTAGGTGTATATGCATTGAGAAGTAAGCACGTTTCTGTACACACTAGATTTCAATAAAGAAATGATTGTCCTTCCTCTACATGTACCTGTACGCATGGCCAATGGTCAGTACACGACGTGTGTCCTAAAACATTTCTGTCTGTCTGTCTATTCATCGTTCTCTCCAATATAGCGCCATACAACTAGCGTATGCTCTCTTTTACTACCTGACAGGACACAATGACGATCAATGTTGATGTTACTGACGTCAACGACAACGTCCCCCTGTTTGGTAACAGCACGTACGACTTTTATGTGGAAGAAGGTGAGAGTTACTGAAGACACGTTCCTAGCTAATGCCTTATGTCCACGGTCATCCAATGCACGGCAATATCCATGAACTGCACAATTAGAAAGCACTATACCATTTTATTCGTGTACGTGTATTGTGTTTGTAGTGGGATACCATGGGTATGTAGGCCGATGCTTGGTTTCAACCTATCCTGGTATTTCAAGTGGCGTGACCTGTTCTTTCCACAGGGAAAGGGGGCATCAACGACACGCTTACTGTCACAGTTCTAGATCCCGACCTAGGACGCAATAGTCGTCTTTCGTTCACTATACTGGATGGGAACCAGGGAAATTTCTTCACCATTGAGTCAAACGGAAATGAAGTGAGAAACCTGTATTTTCTCTTGTTATTATTCCCTGTATATAAAAAGGTCATCATGTTAACGAGACACATATTTACAACCCATTTGTCCGAGAAAATAGTTTCAGTTCTTTCTATGCACGAAACCATTTGCCCAACGTCTTCACGTCTTCATAACAGTTATTACATATACCTCCATCATTCACCTCCCAATCGTATGGGAAGTGATCAAACTGAAGTCCACAACGTTAATGTTTAGGGCATGCTGCGAGTGTCCGGTGCACTAGACAGGGAGTCTGGGATGAGGATACAGAGAGGCGAGGGCGTGGTCAGTGTCACCCTAGAGGTCAAGGACGATGGAAAGGTCACCAGGCTGTCGGTGTGTTACTAATTCTGGCTTAATACCAGCCGTACATTTCTCTGAACATCGACATCAAAGTATTGACGCGCAATGTGAAATTTCACGAGGATGGAAGTTATTCTTAAATAATAGAAATAGATCATTATGTAATTACTTCCAAATACATCTTCTGGAGTCGATACCCTGTATGCAATGCCAATTATTTCAAATAATCAACTCATATGTCTTGGACTAAATATGTTCTTCTTCGTTACCAATCTATGATGTAAAGGGAACGTATATTTCGATGTGGTGTCTTTGCGTTGTATTCTTCAGAGCACGTGTCTGGTGAACGTGCACGTTGTGGACATTAACGACAACAGCCCCGTGTTTGGCAGCAACACCGGCTACTCTGGCACTGTTCAGGAGAACTCCGCCAATAACACGCGTGTTTTAGTGGTGAGCAACGACGTATAGTAATGCACCGTGACTACTGCATATAATGGGTTGATCAACTTGTAGTTAAATTTCAATTCACTTCCAGCAATATTTCCATTGTATCTACTTGTAGCGGGTTCTCAAACCATAAGCACGTCCAATGACTGATACAGTACTCTTCGACCAATCTGAGCAAGCATGATGAACTTCAATTTCAAATTCTTTGCGTTATTACTGAGCGTTAACGTTGTTTTCTTCTGTTATGTCGTTTACAGAATCCTTCAATATCTGCGACTGACGCTGATAACGGAGACAACGGAACAGCGGGTATCAGATATGAACTGGTGGACGGTAGTCTCCCCTTTATGATTGACCCCGTCACAGGACAGGTGTCCGTAATCTTGTCTAGGAACAGTCAGATCGACAGAGAAACACGCCAGGAATACCAGATAGAGGTTAGTAATGTTTGTGTTTAGTGTGTATTTGGGGATGTCGCTAGAATATGATGTGATGCTAATGTCGGACTGGGATAGCAGGTCATACATACCACTGCCTACTATTGAGTGATTATTAACGGGTTAACTGTCTTGATGTTGGATGTCTTGCCAATAGAAATAGCATTGTCAACATTACGAAACTGAGATTGGAATCGAAAAATAATATAGATGTAGTTTCAATAGTTAATACATACAGGAGTGAGGTTTGCATGACAACAATATATATTGTACGATTAACATAAAATGTACACCATGCGCTTAAATTTAAATGTTGTTTAACGTTATCTTTAAAAAAAAAATCCAGATCGTGGCCGCCGATGACCTTGGGTCAGGAAGACGCAGCACGTCCACAATGATCATCACCGTGCTGGACATTAACGACGTGACGCCACGCTTCCTCCGTGATCAGTATACGTTCAGCGTCTCCGAGGCGGTGCCGCCGTCCTCCACTGTAGGTGTGGTCAATGCCACGGACGATGACGTTGGAGGGATGGAGTCCATCGTGTACAACATCGACAGCGGTGACAAGTTTAGCAGGTTTTACATGGACAGACTCAGCGGTACGTCATCCACGCAGTGTCAAATAAGTATACACAGCCGTCATTTCCTCCGCCAGCGGTTATTAAAATATTTCGGTATTCTTGCTCTTAAAATGCAATGTTCATGACCAGGAATGATCTAAAGTCAGGAATATACATCTATATGACTGTGGTGATAAATGAAAGCTACGAATTTACAAATATCTGACAAGTTTGGCTGTATCTGTACTATTCAATGGTACACTATATTTAACAATATATGTATCTGGATTTATCTCAGTCCATGTTACTGTACAATTGCGTGTGGTCTTTGAATGTGACGTGTGTGGCTACGTATTTACATTGACGATGTCATCCAATGACGTGCTGTTTTATATACCTCCAATGTTTCCGTTGGCTGCAGGCGTTCTACGGGTAGCTGGTGGCTTGGACAGGGAGATAACTCCGTTCTACTCTCTGGTTGTCTCGGCGTCTGATGGCGTCCAGAGCGGCTACACGACAGTGAACATCACCATAGACGACGCCAACGACAACTGCCCCGTGTTCTCCTCCCTCAACGTTCGCTACACCGTCACCGAGAACGACGGCAATGTGACAATTCTAGTGTTGAATGCAACTGACAAGGATGTCGGGGTAAACCAGGATCTGACATTTTATACAAATACAACAGGTAAATCTATTCTTTGTGCATTGTATTCATATACACTGACTCTCTATGCTAGGTGTACTATAGCTTAAGTATAATTTCGGTGATTGATATTAACTTAATATTTACTGAATTAATCAAGATCTGAAGGTGAAAACGGAAGTTACATTTTCGCTGACAGGAAAAGGAAGCGAATTTTGGCCATTTAAATAGAACATTGCAGTTTGACACTCGATTGGAAATGTTAAGTAGTTAACATGAAGTATCAAAAATAATATTAATAATACGGTGTTATGTCACGGAGAATATTTCTCTTCATTTAGAGATCAAAGGTATAATCCGCGTGATGCCAAACGGATCTGTGATGACAATGAAGTCTTTAGACCGTGAGGAGACGGCCAGCTACGATTTCCCAGTTTACGTCACTGACCATGGCACCCCACCCTGTACGACGTCTACAACGGTAAGCGTCCGCGTGCTGGACCTCAACGACAACGCTCCCGTCTTCTGCAGTGAGAACACTTGCAACAACAGCAACATCAACGCGAACATTCTAGAGAAATCTCCGATAGGCAGCGTTGTAGCCCTGCCTAAAGTCATAGACCCCGACGGAAGCGAAAACGGAAGAGTTACCTTTTCGCTGACAGGAAAAGGCAGCGAGTTCTTCCACTGTGACAGTATCACGGGTCTGGTGACTATCAGGGACAGGATAGAGATCAACAGGTTGTTCCAGCTTGGTGTCCTTACAGGAAACTTCTCCAACAGTGCTTCCTTTAACCTCACCATTGTCGCAGAGGATCATGGGAACAATCCTCTGAAGAGCAATATCACGCTGCATATCTCCATCCAGGAACTGAACGACGGAGCGCCAGTATTCACCAGGAATGTATATAACTTTAGCTTAGCCGAAGAGAAGGATTCAGGTAAGAGTATTATTCAATACATGGAAACACAACTCGAGTAGTTCTGTATGCTAATTTAGTCTTTTTAGCTTATGAAACAGGACCACTGCCGATCCTGGGATTCTAACCCGAGACCAACTCTCTACCGAATGAGCCAAAGGGGCAACCACACTGGCCGAGACCAGTCGGAGTATCTTCTTCTACCACACCCGGCTACATATATATTGAGACGGTATTGTATATACGATTCATTTAAGATGCCATACTTGTATATTTGATTTCTTCTTTAGGTGCTGTATTAGGAAACATCACGGCTTCCGCACGGAATACCACTGGGTTGACATTCGTCTATTCTATCATAGAGGCAGGGCCTGCCGACAGTTACTTCAGTATCGACGCCGGAAGTGTAAGATGACCTATACTAGACACGTAGCATCAACTTGCTTTCCTAGGAATTACTAGTCTTGCCGCCAGAATACATTCATATGCTCTTTAATTTCAATTACATGTTTTAAACATGCAATCAAGATCCTAAGTTAATACCAATAGAATCCTGCTCGGTGTTTAAACAGGGTATCATCAAGACGAAGGTAGAGTTGGACCGCGAGGAGAGAGACAGGTACACGTTTGCAGTGGAAGCCAGAGACCAGCGTATTCCGGAGAGAACAGCCTATGCTGTGGTTAGTGGACTGAACACGAGTCTCAGTTAAATGATGTACCTCACTA
Organism: Lepetodrilus schrolli; assembly: GCA_032361225.1. NCBI lineage: Eukaryota > Metazoa > Mollusca > Gastropoda > Lepetellida > Lepetodrilidae > Lepetodrilus > Lepetodrilus schrolli. The sequence goes on along the minus strand of JAUTBT010041756.1, from coordinate 1,785 downwards.
TCATTTCCAGAACACTTTCCTTCATGTCAGAACATGCATACTTTAGGCTAATACCTTGAACGATATCAGGAAGGATACTCTCTGTTGGGAAAGTCTGTATTATATACTTTTCAGCAGTAACGAAATATATATATTTATATATATATATGAAGCCGATGGTGCAATTTCAGTGTCTAAAAGTATTGTTTATTTCCTTTACTCTAAACTTCCCTAATATGCCGAGGTTCTCGGCTGGAGAGAATACAGTTTTTGTTCTGTAGTCTATCAAACTTGGTGTTGTATCAGGTGATGGTGACGTTGACTGACGTTAACGACAACGCGCCGGTATTCCCCGTGCCGAGGTACGAGGTGTCTGTGCAGGAGGAGGGAAGCCTGAGAGTCCTGCTGAGAGTGAAGGCAACAGACGGAGATGTAGGACAGAACGCCAACGTCACCTACAGACTAGGACCTGGATATCAGTATGGGGGTACGACGACTTGGTATAGGCATACTGTGTTTCTAATAATATTACACTATCTACGCTAATAGAAGGTAGAGAATGTGTGTGTGTGTGTGTGTGTGTGTGTGTGAGAGAGAGAGAGATATATATATATAGAGAGAGGGGAGATAGATAGGTAGAGAGATAGATAGAGAGAGAGGGGGCAGAGTGAGAGAGAGAGAGAGGGGGCACACACAGAGAGAGAAAAACAGACATAGACATAGTAATGTAGATGTACAAGTAGATGTCTTTCTTTCTGAAGAATTGGAATGTCATTGTACTCATTTACACCAATGCTAATTAGGTCTGATCTGATGACTTCTTGTATAAATGTTATATTGCTACTGTTCTTATATTTTTAAAGACCATCTCAAAACATATGTATACCTTATCCTAAGCTAAGTGAAATAGAATACTTCAATGTCACACACAGTATTGTATTTAAAACACAATTTCTTTCTTGGGCCAGATCTGTTCTCATTGGATCCTGTCACTGGTGACCTCAGTGTGGACGAATCTCTCAACAGAGAGAAGCAGGCATCCTATGTTCTAAATATAACGGCAAGTAGACATATTTGCGATATCAGTGTGTTCCTTAAGCCACTAATGACCGAATAAGGGTGTCATTTATCTCCTATTTTGGAGTACTATGTATAGCTGTGTGTATTCCATACCACGTTCTTGATAAGGGTGTCACATATGGTATACTGGAGTTCTATATATAGTTGTACATTGTAAGGTATAGGTACATTGTAAGGTATAGGTACATTGTAAGGGATAGGTACATTGTATAGTATGGGTACATAGAACACGCAGCGCTACTATATGTACATGATATGATCGACTGTGTCACCAGGCCACAGACGGAGGCAATCAACCCTTGACTTCCCGCCCTCCAGCTCAGGTCAACATCGTTGTCATCGACATCAACGACAACCCGCCGACCTTCACCCAGACGAGATACGTGGTGCACGTCCACGAGAACAATGTTGTGGGACAGACCGTGAGCTATCTGTCCTTAGTTCAATGACAACGTACTCACTGTCTCAGTGTACACATTCCGATAAACACCCGATACTAAAATTAACACAATAAACACAATAGACTCTAGTGCATGTACACACAGACAACCTAGATAATCAATGCTATACAAAAGCCTATACATTGGTATTAGGCTAAGATACATGCAGATTATCTAAGATATTTTAATGTACAATATCTACAACTGATCAGGGGCGGGTGGTAGCGCAGTGGTAGAACAGTTGGACTTCGGAGCCAAGGTTCCAGGTTCAAATCCCGCCCCGGGG
>JAUTBT010041745.1:0-17145 GCA_032361225.1 Lepetodrilus schrolli | reverse complement strand
TTTTTAAAACAGCTAAAAACTACAATTATATAACACAAATGCTGTGTGAGACACACACACACACACACACACACACACACACACACACACACACACATACACACACACACACACACACACACATACCCCACCTCACCTCACCTCCACCAAAAGTCGCTGCGGTCAGTTAGGACCTACGAGGGGTGGTCAAATCTAGACAACCAACTGATCGGGGAGTAAAGTTGATATTTTCATGACAAATGACATTCTCTGGCATCACAAGACATACACACACCCTGAAAGTGTTGTTTAGGAGGTCTGGGGTTAGCATGGATGTTTATGAAAACGTATGGTATGTCATATTTGTACTCACTGACAAGTAAAAATGAATAATTATACTCGTGGATAAGATAGGCCTAGGATTTATTTATGCTTTAACAAAAACGAGGTTCAATCCTGTACGGAATATGTTCAGAACAGTATAGCAGAGACAAGATACTAACTAATATTGTGTCGCGGGCTTTCATCCCACCATAAATAAACCCGTATGACATGTCTGAAAGACAGAACAACGATACAGAAGCCAGTATCCCATATAATCATAAAAACAGTTCCCACAACTGAATTGCCAAGTTAAGATGTTGCCTCAATCACATCTGAACTTCCGGTGATATTATGCTGATACAGCAAATTTTAATTCAGGCATATATTGTACGTATATATGCAAGACACAGTTAGGTATACGAAGTTCGAAACTTAAATGTGTTTTTAATTGTATATACCATTGATAATAATGATTGTCACCCTTAAGTCACTTTCTAATACCCGGTGGTGTGAAAAAGTTGGTTAAGTGGTGAATATACTTGTATACTTAAATTGTTATGTCATAATGGGTAATGCGTATTTTCAGAATACCAATTCTTACCATTAATTTTAGGCACCATTGCATAATTCACCAATCAATCGTTTCTTATACCAAATTAGTATCCATCGATAGCATGGTTCGCAATGGCACAAAAACGCTTAATTTATTTACGAAATAGATATACACGTAACCTGAAGAAAATGGACGTATGCCTTTTTTTTCAGTAAAACATTACAATTAATAGCAACTATTTCAGGGTTGACAACCAGTTTACCAAGAGTATATTTTCGCTAAGATTTATCCGATAAATAATATACGATAAATAATATAAATATAAGTATATCATGAGAATAGCATATTAGAGATCTTATAGAATAAAATATATAGAGGTGGAATCAATTAGCACGCCCTCTGGCGCCGGACAGTCTACAAGGGGACATAACTCATAGAAGAACGCTGAACCTTTCAAGTTTCTCAAGATCTCCAGCGTTCTTGTAATTAATTAGGCCAGAATGTCATTGTTGCAGCGAATGTCTATTGTGCGACTCGGCCCACATGTTCCTAAGGGATCAAAGGTCAAGAAAAGACTGCCAGGGTATGAAACTGGTCAACACTCCTGGGCAACTCAAACATCTATCTCTTCCTCGCTGTTCCTTCACTACACAGAATTGTTATGAAATTGGAGCATCACGTGTTAGATCAGGAATAAATCATAATTATATCATTGTTACACATGTTTCATGAACGTTCAGCTTCCCCGATACAACTGCAATAAACAATTATACAGTTATCTAGGCTATTTGACTTTGTTTCAATGTGTATTTAATCAAACATGTAGGCCTAACCATAATTTAAAATATAACGAATTAACTCATTGGCTGTCCTATTGAGTTAACTGCATACACATATACCCTTGCTAATAATGATTGTCACCTCTAAGACACTTTCTAATACCACTCGAGCTACGATTATATTAGATACCCGGTGGTGTGAGAGAGTTGGTTAAATAGTGAATATACTTGTATCTTAAATTGCTATGTTTAAAGCACTTCTGCCATAATGGGTAATGTATATTTTCAAAATACCATTTAAAAAAAATCATTTTACGCACCATAGCAAAATCCAGATCAATCGTTACTTATACCAAATTAATATCCACCAATAGAATTGTCGCAATGTCACAAAAACACTTATTTATTTACGATATAGAAAATGGTCGTACGTCAGTTTTTCTCAGTAAAACACGTCATGTAATAGCAAATAGTTTAGGGGTGACAACCATCTTTAGCAAGAATATATATGCTTACCTCCAAGAAATGCAGATACAAATACACTTGTCGACGTGGCTTTCAGACAATCCTAAGAAAACCTTAATTAGAGGAGTGGACTATCGAAAACGTTTCTACGTTGTGACGGCGGGTCATTTCATCAGTTCGGCAAGTATATTTGAATCGGCTATTAGTCATCCAAAACAAACGTGCGATATTTCAAGAATGCTATTCACTACACGATGGAAGGAAGGTATGGCACATTTAAAAAAATTAATATCTAAAGGAGGTACTGCCCAGATTGTGTGGTATATATTTATATATTATGTGAAAGCGATCCTAAACATGAAAACATAAATCTGTTATGTAATTGTGGCTAGGATATGAATGGGACCCATTCTACAATGTAACCACTCGTTTACAAATGTAAGCAGATGTGTAGAACCTGATACTCAATCAGTCTGTCTATCACTTCTTCAAGACTGCGATGTTCCAGTCATTAGAAGATAAATTAATTTACTTCATCAGACCTTGCACTATTTAAAGAAAGTTTAGCCACATATGTAAAAGTTACCATTCAAACAAAGAAATGTCTTGTCCCCCCCCCCCCCCAAGTCTTTTCACGTCGTTAATATTGTATGACGCTTCAGTAAATTTCCTTAGAAATATGTGTGTGTGTATGTATGTATGTGTGTGTGTGTGTGTGTGTGTGTGTGTGTGTGTGTGTGTATGTGTGTGTGTGTGTGTGTGTGTGCATTTCCTTTTGATATCTTGTAACATTATTTGACTTATGCATCGTGTTCCTCCTTAGTTAAAGTGTGTGCTGTTTAAATCAAGTCTTGTTAGTTGTTCTTACACACACATATTATGTGGGGATGACAAGTGTATTGCATTATTTTGTCGTAGCAAATAGTATATTGATGACATCGAAGAATATCGTCCTGACTGTTAATAACATTAATTGAATTATTTACAAGAACAAACCATCGATAGTGTGCATATACTGTGTTTTTATATATCCTTTAAATCTCAGAGCTTGGAGCTATACAATATATACCAAAATAATTATACAAAAACAAAATACATTCTTCCAATATATTTTTGTTGTTGTAGTTCTCGGAGCCAACACCTACAACACAAGTACGGAAAAGCTTGGAAGAAAGCATGTCACTGTTTATGAGATCGCGTCCCAGGATTGTATTTTTATCTAAACCTTGGTTTATCTCTGCAATCCGAGCTATAACACAGTACATGTCATTGTTGGTGTATAGCACACTGCAGTCCGAGGTTACGCTATGCCTAAATGTGTGAGATGAATGTCTTAATTTAAATAATAAGGACATGTTCAGATTCGACCCGGGTTAGGCAATCTGTCCTTCAATCTAGGCTGGAACTGGCAAGTTTATTCATTCGTATTTATCTCTCCTTAGATCTCACATATTCGTGAAAGCCCTATTATGGAGACTATATACGACTCTCTTGCCAAAGTTTATCCAATCTTGAAGGCGGAACTCGTAGAATGCAGTGGGTCGCTCCATTATGTCTCTCGTAATTCTTGTTGCAATATGGCACCGACAACAAAAAATGGTTAGGTTTCCATAATAAGAAAATATAACGGAAATAAAAAAAAATTAAAAACACTTCATAAGATTGTGTGTTCGTATATGTGTGTACAGCTCTATGTAAGTGTGTGTGTGTGTGTGTGTGTGTGTGTGTGTGTGTGTGTGTGTGTGTGTGTCCACGAATACATGCGCCAATTCAGCATTTTGAATAGTTTGCATTGTATTTAACATTCAGGGGTATCATTATCATATATGGTTGTCGGTAGTTAACATAAGAATACGTGAAATTGCCAGAGACGGCTTGGACAGGAATGATACTGGGGATATAGCTTAAGGTAAACTGGTGCTTCTAAGAGCTGATGTTATAAGTTTGTGGCACGTGATGAGGAAGATTCAGCTGGTAATATCTATCTTCCAGTGTCACTCATTGCCAACTGTGACTCTGTACAGCTGTTGACGTAACTGTCATTTAGAATATATACATAATTAATCTTTTTTATTTCCTGTACTTATCTGATTTAAAAAGTTAAAAAGAATGGTAATGTACAATATATGCATGACACAGTATAACACACATATGCACACGCGCACGCACGCACACACATACACACACACAGACAGACACACACACACACATATATACTTCGTTTCCTTGCTTATATTTTGACACTTTATCAACTCGTTTTTTGTGTGTATACTTTAAACTGGGAAAGAAAATAAACCGTAGACTAATTGTATAATGATTGTTTAAATGCATCTATTCGAGCCAGCAAGCTTGTGTAGATTAAGATGTTTAGTTTTATTGTAAACTGTAGATTGGTCTTATAACGCATACACGAACAAAGGTCTGAGTCTGAAAATCATATGAATATTTCGCTAGATAGATTCTTTGTCAAGTGTTCACTCGTTCCTCTTCTCTTAAAGTTCCCGAATCGCAATTGATTGATTAACGAAGCCGCCACAATCTATCACAACACAACAACTAAATAATACACCACATGTATATTATGAAAACATCCACCATTGATAGTATACTCTTGGTGGAAAATATTTAATTTACAATCTTACTTATATTTATCAACATATTTTCTAGCGCATTTATTGAAAATCAATTTCTGTGTATTTTCTCCTCTGAAACACAAAGTCGTTGTCTTGTTAACAATTCGTCAATGATCCTGGGGAAGATGATTATCTAGAAGGCCGTTCTGAAGAGAGGACAGTCTTGTTCTAAAACTATATTTCACTAAGTAATGGAATTACAGGACTAGCCGACCTCCATGACAACATTCCTCCGTCAATTTCACAAACTAAGACATCGAAATGTTGATTAATGTTTTTATGGAACACGTTGGACATTGTGCTTGTAATTATGTGTCACGGTAAACAATATGAGCATTTTTGCCTTTGCTATCAGCTTTCGCACATGGGTCTCCCTCATTACATGTTCATGGCGATAGCGTTCTTCTAATGGGATGTCATTTACTCGCGTCTATCATTACTTCCATCTCGAAACACGAAACGCACCACTTGCTTCGATTTGTTTAATTTTTTTTCTTCAATAAGGAAACGCGTTTAGTCTGTATCAGATTAACGAAAGTATATTTATGTTAGACGTGTTTCATAACGACACACATACAGACACATACACACACGCACGCACGCACGCACATACATACATACATACATATTGATGTCATATAATACGAAATGTACACGTAATATACATTAGCTTGATTAGGAATGAAGACAGGCAATACCGTTTATAATGAACCTTCCGACATTTGAACAAAATAGTATAAAGATGAAATTATGGTTAACAATGAAATATGACATATTAATAATTGATATAACAGCTTGTGTGTGTGAGAGAGAGAGAGAGAGGGAGAGAGAGAGAGTGAGAGAGGGCGAGAGAGAGAGAGAGAGAGAGAGAGAGAGAGAGAGAGAGAGACTGACTCACGGATTAAATAAATCAGTTTCGTATAACTCTTATAAATCTTATTGCAAAGATCTCATGATTTCGTCATCGTAGGGGAGCAGCATAGACTAGTATACGTGTCTATTTATCATCCCTTTGAACACAGATAAGACGAGCCAAACTTCCAAAATGAGGCTTCATATGAATGAAATCTTATAAAAAAAGTTTTAAATGCCAGTTGAATGGCTTGAAATGTCCTCTCCGAGTATCTCTCTATCTCAGATGAATGATTGAAAACTTCCTGTGAGAGATTGTAAACTATCCATTCTATAAGTATGGACATGAAGAGACCGCCACAGATAAGGAATATACATGTGTATAGGTAGGTATATCTGTGTGCATGTAAGTCTCCTTTGGACAAACACGCATCGGTTCTCTTTTCATATCACTATGTCTAATTAAATTATATATTGGTTAATTTCCGCCTTTTCTCCAACACCAAAATCTAAAGACAACTAACGGGCATCACTAGTGCATATACATGTATCTATTTTCATCTATATTAGGCGACTTGTTTTGGAATGGCTCACAAACTGGAATCGAACAAACACATCGATGTCGTCAAACTTATGCCTTAGTTAGTGAAGTCTTCAGCATGAGATAAAATACAGTTGTGTTCTGGAAACGTAAGCTGACCTCTATATAGGTATAGGGTAATGGCCTGACCTTTGATTTGGTATAATATATATATATATATATATATATATGCCAATTATTCTCACTTTGATTTCAAACAAAGACATATGTTTATGAAATACCAGTATTTTAAACTAATATATCTTGCAAATAATGGTTGAATTACCCTTTATAACTAAAGTGCGTTAAACATAACAACTTAAATATACAGGTATATTCACCCCTCAACCAACTCTTTCACACCGTAGGATAGCTAAATTAATTGAAGCTCTATTGATATTAGAAAGTGACAGGGTGACAATCATTACTAGCAAGGGTATATTATGTCGCTAAAAATTAAATAACGCATAGTAAATGCCCCACGAGATATTGTGTCATGATATTTTGCGTACCCCACTAGATTGGCGCCTGATAAGTATATGTTAGCCTGGATATTTTGAAACGGCCGGTAGTCCCTGTACTGAATAAAAACATTTCATTTCACTATCCTACTATCCTACTATCTAACTTCTAAACATGCCCACATTACCCCAGTACTGAGATCACTCCACTGGCTGCATGTCGAAGCTCGAATTGACTACAAGATCATTGTCCTGTCTTATCAGTGCATAAATGGAACTGCACCCACGTACCCTACTGATCTCCTCTCTCTCTCTGACAGACCATCCAAAGATCTGAGATCTGCTCATCAAAATCTTCTACAAGTACCCAAATGGATACTTAAATCATTTGGATATCGTACTTTCCAGTATTCAGCATCACTAAGATGGAACAGTTTACCTGATTACCTGAAAAACTCTCCTACACTCCAGTGTTTCAAATCCCATCTCAAGCCCATCTTTTTAAGAAATACTATGATTAGTATTGTCATTGTAGTGCTAGCATGAACTCGAGACTTTCTAATGTCAGCGCTATGAGCATACTTAGTGTGGAGTTTGGCGCTATACAAATGGACATATTATTACTATTATTATTATTATTATCATCGAATTTTAATGACAAATTACAATTAAGACTAAAAAAAACAAGGGTATTATTTTACATCATAGTGAAGGAAATGCTGTCTGTACAGCATGTACATTGTTTTTTAAAGTTTTTATTATGTATTTTAAAAGTGGGGCATATCCGCTGACGCTATCAACATTCATATGTTTAGCTTATCGTATGTTCATCATATACATTTTGAAAGTGGATGACATCTTTCTGTAAACAACGTCTAAAACATGCACAGTCAGATTCAACGATAAGCTTAATGTTTGTTTTTGTATTTTTTAAATTAATAATGAAGCAAAATAACCCCCTTCATGCATTGCTATTGAACAAACGAACAAACTGTGATGAGGGTCTACGCTAGTTGTATTCCATTAAAAACAATATGATATAGGATTTTACAGTTTGTAAGTAGTTCAGTGACGCCAAGATTATTATACAATATATCAAGCTCCAGTAATCTGTGGATAGTCTACAAGCTCCATTAGTATGCAGATAGTCTACAATCTCCATAGTCTATGGATAGTCTACAAGCCACAGCAGTTTGCGGATAGTCTACAAGCTCCAGTAGTCTGTGGATAGTCTACAAGCTCCAGTAGTCTGTGGATTTCTACAAGCTCCACGAAGTGATCGTACTATATACGTGTTTATTTAAATAGACCTCGTGTTTTTTTCAATTCATAAATTACACAAGTATCAGAGACGAGTTTGCTTTATGTTTTCGTGAAAACGGACCAAAACCCCAGTAGATTCTGGTTATGTACCATCTCCAACATATGAAATGACGCTTTAGAAGTGTTTTAAACATTTTCACTATATAGTCTTACACCTCAAGTTCTATTCTTACACAGTGTACGCGTTCTTATTGTACACCTTACCCCGAGAATACGAAACTGTTTGAGTACGAAGTACGATTTCATGATCAAGGGATTTGTGAACAAAAGTTTGAGGAGCGTGAAATCATACTAAAAATCCGTTTCGTAATCTCGGGGTAAGTACTTGCAATTATCGTACGTACACTCACCTTGTGACGCTGTCTCCACAAAATCAACACATGGCGTGGAGCAAACCCAATACATAGTAATATTGATGGTTGAAAGGTGAAAGTTTATCAAGCTATCTAATGTTTCTCTGTAATTTCAACAAATATCCCCCGAGATATGCTATCTATAAACACGACTGAACTATTGTGATTATTTTGAATGTTTGACCGTCGTAGTGAATGGTGATCATAATCAACTAAATGTATTGTGGAACTGAACAATTAACGAGAGAGAGAGAGAGAGAGAGAGAGAGAGAGAGAGAGAGAGAGAGAGAGAGATGGGGGGGATTAAATAAACAAAGAGGGGTAGATGTACTTTTATATTATCATTTCGGTACAATTAATACAAAAAAATAAATACATCTTCTAAGCATTATTCTAAGTGAATGAAATGTTATGAATGGCATGTTCCAGTAGAGTAACTCTTTATAGATATTTCTCGATAACACTTCAGAGGTTGCGACGATCACGTTGATAAAAGACTGCTTCCATATCACGAATATGTATATTCTTATCATCCACTGAGGATTATGTTTTCACGATCCCAATTCAACCGACCCCCACACATCCCTCGCGAGCACGCCCTCCCCATGTCATCGTCAGATGTATATTAAATCTTATCACCCATACTGAAGTACCCATTTGCATTTGGAGATTTGTGCACGAGCGGCGCACACGAAAATGAGAACCCCTCATGCGATTTAAACGCTCTTCAAGATGAAATCGACAAATATTGAAGCGGAATACTTTTTTAAAGTGTATTTTAAAGGTTTACACCGCAAGTAGTAATGTAATATTTTGACAACATGTTTTTTCGTCAAGGCACACTCGCCAGTTCTTTGAAATGTCACTTGCCAAGATATCTATCTCATTTGATCCGAGAGTCTGGATTCAAATACGGGTTTGATGCCCGGTCTGATTGCACTATCTCTTCGACCCGTGCCACGTATCATGTGTAAACTCATGCTAGCAAATTCAAAGTAAATGAAAGCTGCATGGAAAATATAAAAAAAAGACATGTTCAAACACTGGACACTCTTTCAAAATACACAAAGATAGAGTTTCACTTTCTTTTGTTCGTTATCGTATATTATGGAAAGCCTTCAAGACGGTTTATTTCTTGAGTATTTTTCTTAGATAATGAACTGTGTATTTTTCGCAAAGAAAAACTGGATATATACATTCGTCAGCAAGATTGTCGACAGACATTCATTCAAAAGCAAATGTGTAGACAGTTTTACGGACGTATATTGAATCAACCTGGTCGTAAATTAGGAGTAATTAATTAAATACTATAGTTATTTCTAATGACCTGACACATTTTTACCTGAAAATGAAATCCAATGTTTCATGCGTTACCATTAATATGTTCATATTTAACAGAATTATTTGACAGGACCAATCTACTATTATTTAGCAAGCTTGTTTTCTTCCAACGGTACATATTCAATATATTATTATATCGAATGTAAAAAGGGCGTTCTCTTTACAGAACTGTCTTCCGTTTTGGATAAAGCCAGCTCGCACGTACCTCTGGTAAAATTAAACATGCGGGAAAACAACCGATTTATTTCATGGCGAAACATCATCACTTCTTTGTGTTTTAGATAAATGACGATTCTGTTAGAATAATTCTTAGATTATTACACAATCACAGGAAACCAGGCAATATTGGTGAATATATTTTTCATGTCTAAACAACAATTCACTCTCACTCTATTTCAGTCATGTGGAGACATTCTCTGTTCATATATTATTAAACTAATCTATATCTGTCAGTATTATACTATGCTTGTATGTAGAACATAACAGGTCTGTTATATCATATGTATAATTGTTTATTTACAATACTAATTATGTTCATACCTACACCTAGTCTGTCTCACACCTTGTTGACACCCAAATACTCCTATTTAACATATCATCCTAGAGCAGATTAGCAAGTCTAGATTTATGGAGAACATCAGCATCTCCTTTCATATAAATATAATATCAATCAATAATATATATTTAATTGCTTCTTTTTACACTCTGCGACTATTAATAGTCTAACATATAGCTAACACCATACGTTACACGTGATAGTTCCGTGTGTTTCAATGAAAGCGTATTAATCGCTTGACGACTTTATTTTCACTTTACAAATTGAAATGAATAGATTTCCACCAAAAACGTAAGTATGGCAGCAAATATGCACGTTTTTCTTGCTGGTGGCGGAAACTATACCCGCATAGAGATACACATGATTGTTACAGCATAGTGTATAGAACACGTGTATTTCAGTATTATGTGAATGTTTACCATTCGCATGAAATAATATACCGAAGCGCCTTAATTAAGCATCGTCCATCAAACGTTCTTATCATTAATGGCATCGGGTTATTACACGAGTAAAATGATTTCATGAGATAGTGAGAATTTGATGCTGTGGCAACCCCCATATTCCAGCCTTTTCCCCACATGTTGGCACCCCCACTAGGAGAAAAGTGGAGGCGTGTCCCATAGCAACTGGCTTTGTGCATGTCAAATAACATGATTATATAAATTAAGTTTTATGGAAATCTCATATATATATATACACGGGGATCGTTTTTACCTCAGAAACAATAAATAACATTTAATGGTATTAACATTTCCCGTAAGTCTGGCGTTTCTTTACAAATAATACTTTTTTAGTGGATACTATTAAAAGCCCAAATGATCATTTGAGGTACAATTAAAATATTGAAATGTGAATTCATTTTGAAGAGCAATTTTAAACATCATATTCTAGACTCTCTTTAGATAAGAGCGAAAATTAATGTTTAATTTCGTTTGTAGTTTTTATCTACTTCAGAGCTGTTTTGAACAGAAATTAACAGAACATACATTACAAGAAAAACAACTAAGAAATACTTCACTCCACCCTCTCGTCCTCCTCGACTCGTCAGCCTCCAGCAGGTGCCCAGTGCTATGTGGATGTGGGAGTGGGGTGGGGTGCCGAGGCCTGGGGGGCGAGAGCAGGGCGCGTTGAAGAGCAGGGAGATAAGCATTTGATAAGCATCTCCTGATGACGACAAGTGTCCAACATCAGTACGAACTGTCTACGTGGATCTTCCGTCTTCACTTTCCGTCTGCTGTCAGTCCCAATTCTTAAAACCAACTCCTGCATCGCGCGTGGCGTGAAGTCTCGTGTGAAATCTCGTACGACATCTCGGCAATGAATCAACTGTTCTCCACGTGAAGGGAGATGGATTGTTGTATTCTGGGAATGTTGACAACTCGCACCAAACATTTGCTCTCTTTACTAGGCAGGCTGACAGCTAAACGCTCTTCCATGTATACCGTTGGGTAACCAGACGTAAATATTAATTTTACATCGCCAATCAATTTGTTTTAACAATAATACCTATTCAGGGGCATTGGCACTACTTTGCTACCCAATTAATACATGCTATCTATACCAAATATATATGTACAAGTTGTCAGTACTTAACTAAAACTAGTTTGAAGAGCAATCATCTTGAGTACCCTTGATGAAGCTCTTGAGACTAAATGCACTCTCTCTCTCTTCTCTCTCTCTCTCCTCTCTTCTCTCTCCTCTCTCTCTCTCTTCTCTCTCCTCTCTCTCTCTCTCTCTCTCTGCGATCAGCGAAAGATGGAGACACTAGCTTTATGCTCTCTTCGTGGGGATACGAGAGCTTCACTCCCAGTATCACACTGTGCTGATTGTACATGGTGCATACCCGTTTGTATTAAATAAACATGTTTATTAGAAATATTTGTACCTGCAAGTACACCGATGACACAGCAACAAAAGAAAGGTTAAGGCCAGCATAGACTAGGCGATGTTTATCCCCACAACACTGTTGCTGCGATATCTGTTGCCTAGTATATATTGAAAAATCACTTGTCTCCCATGGAGACGAAATAGAGATCGCCTTAAATAGGAACATGTTCTGTTCCGTATACGGTCGCATATAATATATAGCAGAGTGTTGCGGAGACAAATTTCGCCTAGTCTATAATGGCCTTTAGGTGTCCTGGTAGGTGTCCGGGCCAGGACACCTAACGTGAATGCTCAAAAATAAACCCTGGCACCCGTGGTGAAAGTGTCCTACCAGGATCCTGGAACAGGACACTTTACTATTTTTGCTGTGTGGGTTACCTAAAATTGAAATGTGTTAAATTATACCTATATTTGTGTGGAAATGGTGTAGAAGTAACACCACTCGCCCTAGGATTAGGATTCAATGAGCGGTACGGAATATCTGACCGTGATGTTGAAAACATAGGGATGATTGTTTTATTTCAAGCACTTTATTGCAGCTACATAATGTCCGTGAATCCGATAGGTAATTCATTATAATCGTGCAATTCGAAACAATTGCTTCTGACACCTAATTAGAATTATATCGGACAAAATTCACATTTCTGGGAAGTTATATTATCGAATGTACAAACAGCAATGTTGCATAAGGAAATGAATATCGATATGACATGTAATATTTCATCCTGAAAATCAGACAATAGAGCTTTATTGAGTGTTTGAGGTCATCCGTCCTAATCAATGATAACAACACTTTAGGTGGTATATAGTACACGTACGTACTTAGTCGGACTGCACCAAGAGATAAGTCGGACTTATCAAGATACGTTGTTTTCCATTTAGCGAGGGCAATATTCTTAATTTGAAATATATGTACATTTTAAATATTGTAACCACTATACTAAAAAATTACAATTGTTGAATAATTAAATTATTATCCTCACAAACATTGATTGCTAAACAAATAACGGTATAACCAACGCCAATTCAATTACTTATGTGTAAACTAGTACTAGTACTTAAACGAATTGATAAAAGTAACTAATTTACTTTACACAAGTAGGAATTCGTATATTATTGGTTGAAGTACCAATAGTATAGTCTGGTTCCATATCTCACATGTATAAGTCTGTATAAATTGGATAGTTTAGCAACCGCTCTATAAATAGTTAATCGTCTAAATCAGTGTCTGTCAACAAATAAATTTAAGTCAATTTAGACATCTTCGTCACCATTATGATAAGCTAATGGCTCCAGGACCATCCAGAAATGATCCACATACACTGGACGTGGCGGTTGTCTGAAGATGCGACGTGCAATATGTGAACAGATAGAGACGTGGAAATATCCCATATATTAGGATTGGCATTCATTACACATCTACATGTATGCACTGTAGTAAATATAGCATACTGTTAGTTTGACGCCATGTTTTTTGTCAAAGGTTATTTACGGCACCCCAAGAAGACACCTTTCTTTAGGTTAACCCACCAATAGAAACAATAAGGAAATGTCATCACTCAACCAGAGAAGTGATATATCATAGGTACCCACGATTCTTTGCACCCGTGCACCCTACTAAAGTGAATTTCGTGACAGGACACCTACCGCATTTGGGTGCATATTTAGAATCAATCAATTGTATTCTGCTTTGCCGTTCATAAACAATACAAATTGGGTAATGCATATGTTTTTCACAGTTTTTCTAAAGAAGTATCTTCGAGAAGCGTTATTCATACATTAGACACACAGTCACAGACATGATTGAACGTTGATAACTAATTTCAAGATGATGCTTGGGAAGATTTCTAGATGCGGCGTTACTGTTATCTCACGACGTGCTTGTTATCAGGTGTTATCACTAGCGATGGCGACTATTTTGCACTGTCCAGCTTTGGATCGGGGCAAGATCGTCTATCACTGTCATCTTAACACCACTGATAACACTATCACAAGTGCACAGTAAATACCCAACAACCCACTGGGCGCATCAATGTCATGTTCGTTTCGTTTCCTGCTCCCGTTCGTCTTTTGATGTATTCCTCCACTGTCAGTGACATGCGCAGAAGCAGCGAACAGGTGCTACCTCTCTTGGTTAAGTATTACACTACAAGTGTTTCCATTTCCACATGTGCAATTAAAAGATTCCAGTTCGATTGAATTAATCCCCACATTATATCAAATATTTGAGACTTGCTGTTCCTTTACTGCAGACACGATCAATGTGTTGTATACATTCGCCTTCAATTAAAACAAAGGAATCAATCATTCATACGCATGTAGGTCCCCTACTGCCGCTAAGCCTAAGATACAACGAGCAAGTAAATGTATGTATAGCCAGGCCCCAAGATTACGAAACATTTGTTGAGTACAAACTCATGCTCAACTCAAGGGTTTGTTCACAAATTTGAGCTTGAGCATGAAGTCGCAGGCTACTCAACACGTTTCGTAATCTCGGGGCCAGATCATAGTTCCTAATAAACTCAAAATTATTAAATAATTCAAATAATGGTTGAACGATATGATTTTCTAGAGACCGCTTCAAATGATAAGTAATACATTATTCGCATGCACAACATTTGCTCAGGGGTGTAAAATTACACATTATATAAATATACATACGTACGTAAAAATACATTTGCTATGCGTTCGCATGACACTTAAGCATGGCGAGTAAAAGAGGCATGCACACATTCCGAACAACCTCAAGGAACTTCCATACCTGGTAATTACTTGGTGGAGAGTGTAGTTTGAAAATATGTCCGATTACTCTGAATGTCAAAGGGAAGGTAACTACATTAACTACCGCGGCCAGTGTGCTCTTTTATGCAAGTTTACATTGCCGATGTGTGTCAAGCATATTCACTCTACCGTGGAGCGGTAAACAACTAATTGAAGATACAAAAGCGATGACACGTATGCCAAACGAGTATACTTTGCATTATTCTAATTGTATGCTTTGAAACCTGTCAAACTGAAAAAGCACACGTTTGTATTGTTGTTATGCGTTCGCATGACACCATTATACCATGACACCATTATACCATGACACCATACATACAGGGCAAATTTACACATGTGCAAAAATACAACTGCATGACCTACAGACCACATTAAAATTTACTCCTGGTGTAAACTTGCTTACGTGCATAAATGCGTTCGCATGAAATGTAAACTCACGTGTGTATATGTATTCATATATGTGCACACCTATGCAAAAGCGTGCATGTGAACGGGGTCTGTCTGTCAAACACCCAATTTATTCTTAGATATCAGTACCCGTATAATACTCTATTCAATGCTGATGATTAAAGAGGCAAGCTCATACTTGCAAGTATTTTATATATATATATATATATCAAACACGAGAAAGAAAATCACTGCTCTCAATATTATTCTCTGTCACGGATTAACATCCACTTGTCGATAGATTAACTAGAGATACACTGTAATGTATCGTGAGCTCAATTGTTGTTCTTACACGGTAATTTAACCAGCTGGTAGAAGAAAAAAACACTACCAATGTGAATGCATATCTTGATTTCTGTAAGGGGGGATCTGTGAACCCAGAAACCTATGACGTCATAACTTCCGGCGGCCGCCCTTTTAGGGGCTAGGTGTCTTTGGATTGGAATTAAATATATTTCTCGATGATTAAAAAATCTGAAAAGAATCTCACATGTCGGAAAAAGATTGTTCTTTCAGAATATGCAATAACCCCGATAGTGACCATTATTCCTGATGCAAGTATGATCTTGCCTCTTTAAGCAACTATTGATATCTGGTTAAGATGATAAATTCAATAGGCCTATATATAATTTACTTCAAACTTCAGCTATATATATTTAGTAGTAGTAGTAGTAGTAGTAGTAGTAGTAGTTGTTGTTGTAGTAGTAGTTGTAGTAGTAGTGGCATTAATAATATTATAATACTGTATAATCGAGCTGTTGATTTAATTCACATAGCTGGGAGAAAGCTAAAAGAAAGTGTTTCTACATATGCATATAGACGTAGTCGTATATAGTCATAGTCGTATTACAAAAGTTCGGATTCATTTTTTTTTGGTCGTATCAGTCAATGAGAAAACAATGGTGATAATTAAATATGGAATATGTTCTGGACGTAAAGTTTTTCAAGCAGCATGGAAAAACGGACTTTAACTCATTACGAACATCGATGTATCACTAGGGACGACTTAACGGACATCATTCTGGTATTTTGTCTGAGTACAGGAGGCAGAGACACGAGCAGTTCCGATGTACATGTAGATATCAGACAGACGGTGGACTCCCATAGGGTGTACAGAGATACGCCAGGCCGATCTAGATAAAAGATAGCCACTTATTACTTCTTCTATCAGAAAAGTCTGAATTATGATTTTTCGCCAGATATATGAGAACCAGCTTAAATTCAGACTCGCTATATAATTCCCCCTTTTGCCCCACCACGTGCACGTTACGTTACGTTATCAATTCAAAGATTTTCCCCCTGTCGAATAGAAAATATTTATGTATATTATTTTATTTTTTTCCTGAGGTAAAAACTTCTGTAAGACCATGCGGCGTTGTTAAACTATGTATTAGCCGCCAGTAGCCGCAGTAACCAGTAGCCAGTAGCCAGTTGTGATCTGTGTTCATGCTGAGGTGGGCGTAATTTCGTTCGCACTAGCAGATGTAAATAACACTTTCTTGTTAAGGAATTACTTTTTATCTTCAAGAGACACTGTGCCATGTCTGTAATTGTATATTGCACAAGCAATAGTAGATATGGAATAAATACGTAGGCCTTCATGTATGTCCATATACATGTAGTCAAATTGGAAACGTAATTTAAATCGCCAATAGAAAGTGTCTCTGATCACATTTTCTTTCCTGCTCTCTCTCTCTCTCTCTCTCTCTCTCTTCCCCTCTCTCTCTCCATTTCTTTCTCAATAGTATTATAGTATTATCAATTTAGTCGTCTTCTTGACTGGTCTTCACGACAACATAGAAGAAGGAGACCAGTGTCCGGAGGGTCACAA
>JAUTBT010041734.1:0-17145 GCA_032361225.1 Lepetodrilus schrolli | reverse complement strand
TCAGTACCAGCCGATGCTCGCAGGTTTACTGCAACATTCAGCGCTACGGATGTTGCGGGTTTCCTCCTGCCTTAAAAACTGAAAGAATCTTGAAAGCGACTTAAAACCCCAATCCAAAATTATTATATTTTAAATGTCACCATGTGCAGGCTATTGAATATTTGAATGTGTCCACTTCACTCAACTACGGCAAGGTATTACATGGTATGGTTGTGAATTTGTCATTTGTCATATGTCATTTGTCATATGTCATATGTCATTTCTCATTATCATGCAACAGCCCTTTCTAAAATCTAGATAATGTATGCACAATTGTAAGTTATTGAAGATGAATTTACACTCATTTATTATTTTCTCTAATGGTTTCACTATAATTCACATATATATATATATTTGTAGATATTATTAAAAAATAGTATTGATTAAATGTATCTGGAATTCTTAAATGTTGCATGTGACAAACAACAAGGTACTTCACATTTTCACACATCCATCATTTGCTGACAAATCTTTTTTTTCAGTCGATTCATGTTGATCAGTTACTGATAGGTGTGTTTAAAAAACTCAAAAACTGAGGTGTAGGTGTGTTTAAAAAACTAACTAAAAAACTAAGGTGTAGGTGTGTTTAAAAAACTAAAAAACTAAGGTGTAGGTGTGTTTAAAAAACTAAAAAACTGAGGTGTAGGTGTGTTTAAAAAAACTAAAAAACTGAGGTGTAGGTGTGTTTAAAAAACTAAAAACTGAGGTGTAGGTGTGTTTAAAAACAAAACAAACTGAGGTGTAGGTGTGTTTACAAAAATAAAAAAACTGAGGTGTAGGACATCAGAACGACAAGTTGTTTTGTTGTTGTTGTTGCATCCTATCAATATCGTGTCAGAAAAGTAAAACTTTCTCGAACATTGATGCCAGGCTCCCAATGTTGGATTTGATGGCTATAACTGATCACTATCTGTGTCATGGTACAAGTCGTGAGTCACTATCTGTGTCATGGTACAAGTCGTGAGTCACTATGCATGGATCGTGAGTTACTGGTCTCTGTGGTAGCACTACTGTCATTCTGTATTCTGGGCCCTTGATATTTACATAATGGATGTGCTCCTCAGTGGCAGCTTAATAGTTAAAGAATCTTGTTGTTAAGTATCCATTTCCCTTAGTTCCTGCTGCTCTCTGCAGTATACTTTGTTAATCAAGTCAGACATTGAACCAGTAAATAATCAAGTCTGACATTCAAGATTTTTTACTTATGGACTAATGAAGTAACCAGAGTTACAGTGAAGTATAATGTCATTACCTGACCAGCACAGCTTAATGACAGTCTGGTAAATAACACCACAGAGGAGGCAAGGTTGAGTTTACATGGACATTTTGTCTGTAAGCTTGAGTAATGCTATTAGTGTTACCTCAGTGGATCAGGGGTTGTGGTGTCTGGAGGAAATGGGAACTGTTACACTCTTGGACGTCTTCTGAAGATCCAGGCGATAGTATTGGCTGCTTTAGAGCACTTCATCATGTAGATGACCATTATACTAGTATCTTGCTGGACAGAGATTTTTGTAGACTATCTGTATACTGGTGGATGATAACTTGGTAGTTATGGCTTCTTACAATGAAGTTCCCAGTGGAGATTAATCAGAATTCAATAATAGATGTATTAACTCAATAACATGTCACTATGCAGTTGGACGGAGCTGCCTTTTGACTGTGATATATTGTGACAATGCTATAGATCTAACATGGCTTGGTACTATGCTGTTGTATATCTGTGTATATCTCATATCTGCTTATATTACATTCTTCAAACCTGTGTTCATATAGGATTTTACAGCTGATGTTTGAAAGTATTTTTACTCTTGGCTTAAGCTCAGAATATTATAGGATTTCCAATTAAACCAACCCATGTGACCATGCTTATCAATATGGTAATGTGTTAAAAAACAACCACAGGAGCCAGACAATAAGCCTATGGAAACTGTTAATGTCAGATTTTGACAATAATTTGGGCATTTGTGTCACATATGTCACATTTGTAATTTCATGAGTCAAATTATTCCCAGTGAAGAAAAGTACTCAATGCCAGTCACTTCCATCTAGTGGTCTTCCTGAAGTTAATGCATTCTTCTGTTTGACAATGGCACCTGAATCTTGCCATGAAACCTGTGGCCAGCATCTGGCTGGAAGGTTGTTGACCTTGTAAAACTGAAGTACTTAGTCATCTGTAAACAGAACTAGGCATGTGGTGAGCTTGCATGTTGTTACTGCATGGAGCTGTGTGTTGATATTCAGGACTGCATGGAGCAGTGTTGACTCTGGACAGGTCTCTGGCTAGTTCAGTTTCCAACTGCCCTTCTTCACCTGGGGTGAATGTGTGTATAAAGACCCGCTGTGTAGATGTAACCCTTTCAGTTCTAGTAAAAGTAGGACAATTCAGGCGTATATAGTTTGTGGATTTAGCCTTTGACAGTTGTTTGTAGTTATAACTATTATTGGAGTGTTTTTAATTAATATTTCGTCATTGACATTTATGATTGGACTCGTCATGCACTATAAGGGGTTATGGCATGTTTATAATGTTTGCATGTGAGGGGTTACGGTATGGTGGTCAGGTCTACAGCATGATAAAACACTTGATCTGGGCATGTGTACAACCAATAGGAGCCCGATAAACCTACAAGTTCAGATTTAAGTATAGGCAGCATTCCCATGGACACTGCTTTTATATAGCCAAAAACAAGGCCATTTGTGTTATTTGTGATATTACAACCCTGGGATATCTTGAAAGGTAATTTTGTCTGTAAGGATAAATCAAGCAAGCAGGATTGCCTTCTTTCTGAGTGTGGTAGTTCATTTTTTATTGTATGAATTTCTTGAGATAAGTTTTGCATCATTGCTGAATTTTTTATCACAATAAAATGTTTATAGCCAAAATTGTGACAAAACTTTTAATATATGCTCCAGGTTCTATTCACTTTAATAGTGAAACAAAGAAATCCCAAATACTGGATTACTTCCATTGTCATTATGAAATAAGTGTTGTATAACATTTACCAATATTGAAATGTGAAACTACCTCAACCCTATTGATTGCCCAGTTTCCCCGCTAATGGATGAAGTGGTAGAGTAAAAGTCGCCATTGGTGTGTTCAATATGTTACTCGTGAGCGGAGCACTGACCGTCCGTCACAAATATAGTATTAAATGTGAATGAGACAGGAACCAGTTTATTGCTTGGCAACCGACGTCTTGAATCTACCCGCAATGTTTGCTTATGCATTATATACACAGTATTTTAATGATTTATTTTCTCTATTGTTGGCTCAATCTGATAACTATTTGTGGTAGAACCTTCAATACGCTTTGCATGGTGTCTATTCACGAATAAGAAGTTATTTTATTCTTATGTGGGGAAGCAATCTTTTAACCAATCTTTATCATGGTAGAAAACAGAAGAAAGAACTTGTTGCCCTCTATAAGTTGGACATTGGCATATTTAAATGTACAAATATTATTATTTATCCCATGTTTTTCATTTGGCATAAATTACTTAACACTAATCATTCTAATATTGGCCAGATCATTTGAAGATAATTGTGTACATTTCTTCTTTATTTAACAATTTACACATTAATACACATTATGCTTATATATTTTTTTTAATTAGAGAAAGTTACTAGATATAAAGTTGCTATTGGAAGATGGTTAGATTTCAGAGAAATGTTCCAAGAACCCCCAGGTCCTGTCATCTATACAGATAATGCTCATTCTGTTGACCTTCGGGATCCAGTTGATCAGTAAACTCATTATCTCTTGAAAAGCATTAAGTGGTGTGAGCTATATGTAGACCAAGAAAATGTTGAAGACGTGGTCTTGTGGAAGTGTGCTCATATTGGATTGTCAGAAGTAGATTGAATTGCACCATTATATCTGATTTCATTTCAGTTGTAAAAATAAGTGGGGAAATTGATTTCTATAATGTATGTCGTGTGAAATGGTAGGGCCCATAGGCCCCTGCACGATTGATGAAAGTGCTTGATGAAGCAATCCTGATGAATTTCCTTTTCAGTAATGGCTTTTTATGTTCTAGAATAATTTGATAATTTGTTTTAATGCTGAAAACATGAAATCATACAGTAAAATATAGAACAAATATGAAGATGTCAGAGAACATTTTGAATTTAATTTCAGCTAAAATGTGTAACATTGTTTAATTCTACTATATGCACTACCAATTCCTGTTAATCTTCAGGAAATTATATGTTTACTATCTCCTTGACTTTAGTTAGTGCAGAGTCACAAGTGTGTAAAGTGATGTTAGCAGCCATTATTAACAGTTCCCCGTGGACCATGTCTACGGAGTTGCCTTGGGACCTATAATGTCAAGGCTGTTCTCCATTACACATGTTGCAAGCAGAAATATGATTATACCAGGATTCTTCATGGGGAGAGCAGTGTAGAAAACATAAAGAATTCTTTTCAGCAATGGGATTGGGCTTCTTGTATTTCATACAGGAATCAATAGCGTTATCCGTTGTACATTGTATAGTTTTATGGTTTGGGATGAAGTATTATTGCTGTTCCTAGGTAGCTCGTTTATTGCTGCATCAAGCTTATGAGGTAGCAGTCACTTTGGCTTGTAATCTCGCTAGTTCTCCAGTCAATTTGCCAGATGTGTTTCTGCAACATGCATTTCAGTGTTTAAATTTGTCAGGATAAAAATATAATGTTTCTTTTCTTAAATTAACCATGGACATTTTTTAGTAAATTAGATGCTCGTGTTCAATCACTGTATTTTTTAACATATATATGTTTTGAAGAAAAGTTTACAAATTTTAATTGAATGTATTAGTCATTGTAATCACAGTTTCTGTAGACACAATTCTTACAAGAAAAACTTAGTGCAAAGGTCTCTTTGAACCTCTGGTTATGGCTGAAATCCTAAATTTATTTGAGAAAGATATTTTTGCCTTCTGGGCATTAAAAGATATTACGGTAAGTAGTTTTCACCAAAAGCAGAGCAAAGGATCTTTGGACGACTAAAAGTTATTACTGTGAGTCATGTTTTAACAGAAAACAGGGATTCTTTGGACCGTTAAGGATTGATGACTATGATTACCATTGGGTCAGGGCCAGCTTATATAGGATCAGATAGGCTCCGTTTGATGGCATCAGCAGTATTTAGTCTTTACCTAGTTTCTCAGAACTCCTGGATCGTGTTGAGCTGATGCTGTGTGACAAATGTTTCTATTCCAGGCATTGAAATCAGATCTAAGGTGTGACTACCACAAACCAGATCTGATAAATAATACTTACATTCATTAATTTGAGTAAAACTAAGAAATGGCATCTAATGGGAAATTTCAACAATAAATGTACACACAAGGGAAGCGAGAGCACAATTTGATTGAAACATGTCAAGGCTGAAATTATTGTACAGCTACTGTTGTATTTGAAGTGTATGCTTCTATATTCAATGACTGTCAAGGTGTATGCTTCTGTGTTTAATGGTAGGGTAAGTGACAGGACTCAGTGATGCAGTCACTGGAGATGCTAGGATTCAGTGATGCAATCACTGGAGATGCTCAGTACTTATTGATCCCATTGTCCTCCAGTCAAGTCTTCCAAAGAGGTCTTGCTGTTGAATAAAACCTCAGATTACATAGATCATGGAGATGACCAGAATATTGTAATGTGTTTTACATCGCTGTTCTCATTGAACTTGTCATTCACCACACATATAGATTACCTCACATTTTATGAGGCTTTATTCACAGCTTGTTGCATAACCAGTTCATTTTCTATCCCCATTTTCAAACTGCTAAGCTAATTACTGTGGTCTGAACTGGGGAGGAGGTGGATCGATGGTAGTGCGGGGAGACCATCAGACCAAAGTCAAATGTCCAAGGTTTGAACCCACCTTGGGGACTAGGTGTCATTGTCTGTGGAAGTTGTTAGAGATATTCAATACCCATACACTTGTGATTGCGATAATGCATTTGAGAGGCCCTTTAAAAGACCAACCTTGTAACCATGTTGGTTTTATACCATAATGACGCACAGGGATAAATCAACAGCTTTCAATTAATTTTACCATTGGATTTGACTTATCTAGTCTTAAAGTATACAGGTGAGTGTAACAGCTGGTTCATTACTGTACACTTGTATATTGTACATTGTATATATGGAGCGATGTCAGGGGCGGGTTGTAGCGCAGTGGTAGAACGTTGGACTTCTGAGCCAAATGTTCCAGGTACAAATCCCGCCCCAGGAACCCAGCATCAATGTTCGCGAAAGTTACCTTTCGGCTTTCTGAAACGATATTGATAGGATGCACTGTCTGTAGAGTGGCATTGCAGTTATCCTTGGAATCAGTACCAGCTGGTGCTTGCAGGTTTACTGCAACATTCAGTGCTACGGATGTTGCAGGTTTCCTCCTGCCCTAAACTGACAAGCCGTGATATAAGTGAAAGAATCTTGAAATCGACTCTAAACCCCAATTTAAAAAAATTAATAAATGGAGCTATGTCTGGTACTGAGCTGATATTTGCCTTGGAATTTGCAGAATTTAATATTTCATTGATATCCTCATTAATTATCTCAAGGACAGGAAATTTATCTTTATTCATACTAGGAAACAATGCAGTTAATTATTGTTCACATGCTACTCATATGTAGAATTCATCCACTGAAAGGGCACCTCCAGTTACAGAAACGAACAGGTGCTCTTCGCACTGTAATGATAGATTGCAGCTGCACATTTATTGCATCAGTGTTGTGCGTCTCCCGACACGTAAAGTGTTGACCTCTCACCTAGACCCTGAACCTCGCACTCAGTCTCACTCTGAACCAAGCTTATCTGGTATTACAATGCAACATCAGTATCAGTTCTAGTAAGTTTAGACAAGTCTCTTATCAAGCAAAATCTTCTGGATTCCCTTAGATGCAGTTATTGCAATGCATCTTTGTGTTCCTTTGGATGTGTTTATTGCGAGAGGTGGTAAAAGCTCGGCTAACGGTAAAAGCTCGGCTAACAGCGTTGCCCGATTGAGGAGCCCGTCTTAATCCTCCGATTCTGGGCAACAAACTGGTCAGCCTGCTGCATGTGTGATCAGCGATGGGGCAACCACGTGGTCGTAGTGCCCGCTCAGCTCAGAGTTTCTATCGCTCCTTTACAGATGCAGACTTGGCCTATACAAGCCTGTGTCATTGAAGCTTGCCCCGTGTTATTTTTGTGTTTTGGAAGCGAGTGAAAGGCTAGTAACAGTGCATTTTGAGAGTTGACTGAAGGACAGGAATCCTTGCAGATATGGAGGATTCTCTTCTGAGGTAAACTGACTTCTTACCCAGCCAGCATCGTGTTGATTATTCTCTGAGAGGGGCTTGTGTTTGTTTCTCATGGGGATTACGCCCATATCACGCTTTGTGTGTTTGCTAACTGTCCATGTTGTAAGTGGTTGTTACTCAAGTTTGTCAGGTAAATTCTTTCGACTGGAGTCAGTGACAACCGTTAATATACATATACGAGCTCAGTTCTATGCACTCTGTACACTAGTAGAGTTCTTAACCAATCCTCTCTTTCCGTTATTATTTTGCATCTGTATATGCCATTCAGCATGTACATGCAGTATCGTCATGTATGGGTGAAAGATTCTCGCTGTGCCGTAAAACAATAATTCATTCATTCATACGTACATGCAGTGTTATGAATAATGAACTTTTGCATATGGAATTTTATAAAAATGTGACATTTCTGTGCATGCTTGTTCAACTATTCCTATTGTGTTTTACAAAACTTTTTATTTGTTTATTAGAATTGTATTGATGATCATGAGTAAAACAACCAGTAGGTGTTTTCGTGGCTGATTTTTCACCCATTCAAGTCAACATGGAGTTTGTTATCCGTTTAATCATCCTTTTCTTTGTTATTGTGTGCCACACAGGTTTAGTACGAGGCACGAGTCTCGTTAACAGTATAGTCTACTCCTAAAGGTCATGGCTGTTTACAGTTGACAATAGAAAGGTGATTGGCTTGTTGCTTTCCAATATGGTAGTGTCGTGGGCCAATTGAAGAAGATCAGAAATGAACAGATAGATTCCATTTGTGTTGATTTAGTTGTCAGATGATACAGAAACATGAAATCAGTCCTGAACAGCAATTGTCTACAATTAATAACAACAATTACTCAAATATGGATTCCTCTAATGTACACTTTGATTTGAATCTTTTATTTGTAGTTTTGTGTAAATATCTCCTGTAATGTTACTAAGTTGCTACAGCCAATTTTGTATGTTTTCCCTTACGTTTGACATCATATGCAGATTTACGCACTATTTTTACCTAGGATTATTTTGGACAAATGCCATTGGGATAATCCCCCAATTATTACATGCTAAACTTACAGGGTAATAAAATACTGGTAGGAAATAACACAACACCTGGATATGTCTTATAGAGCAATCGATATCAATATATGAATATATGTATGAGTTAAGTGTAATAATTGGAAACTAGAGGTAAGACTATTTCCCCAGATTTTAAAGGAGCCAGTGATCCCTTTCATGCTTGCTGATCTATCCATCTTTGTATGTCTTTGGTCTGTGTGAACCTATAGCTCACTTGGTCTGAAGGCAACCATGTAGCAAATGGGTGAAAGATGACGGCAGCAACGTTAAACTCCATAATCACTGACTGAAGTCGGCCACTGAATGGCAAGTGTATCTGGCAATGGTGGCAATATTACTATGCAGGCATTGCCACAACACGAACATGTGAATTCCAGTATGTGGAGGCGTAGTGCATGTAGCTGGCAATTTGATAAGCAAGAAGTAGACTACACAACCAAACATTTCTTTAAATTATTTCTATTTATGGGGAAAAGTCATATTGTATGAGAGCTTCACTGACTTTCTACATATGTCTTTGGACATACTTTGTTAACATTTTGGCAAGACTAATCTGTATATTTAATGGAATGTATACAGTTTTATCAATTTTGCATATTAATATGTTATATTAAATATGTTGTTCTTCTTTTTCAGGTGAGTACAATCATTGGAATATACTTTATGGATAACATTGGTTTTTCTTTACCCTATATATGAAGATGCTAGGTAAGTTTTATCTTGTACTATGACAAGGAGAGCAGTATGTATATGATATGCACATACATGCTGGATAAAATGCAGGTGAACTGATATTAAGATACAGGAACATTTTAACTATATTATGACTTATTCACATTTGGTGTATGTTTGAGTCTATACTTCATATGCTGTGATCAACAGCCTGAGAGAAATAAATAGTTCTGTTCAGTTTAGTAAAAGGGCACCAAAAAATCACTTGCAAAGAAAACGACACTTATAGTCCCCCAATGTAATTTGTCTCGCTCATTAGATGGGGTAGTTTATATTGTAGTAATAGAAATTTCTGACGAGGCTGTTTTCAAACTAAGAGGCTGTTCTCAAACTAACACAGATCTGATGTTGTAGTGTAATAAATACCCTTTATGAGGGATAATATATTCTATTATGCTATTAGCTAGTCCAGTAACGAGTCGAGATGGGCCTTCTGGTATGTCGTGGTACATGTTGTCAGCTTGCTCTAGTGAGACAATCTACATCAACATTGGCATGTAAAATGAGTTACCAAACATCAGTATGATGAAGTCTCTTTGATATTATTGAAACCAAAGAAAGCATAGAAACACCAGAGGATACAATTACGCTTGGTGGTTATATAAGTTTGGCATAAGATCATGATCATTGACCCATGATGACTCACTCCCCTACAGGGCATACAGAGTGCAATGACATTAACCCTCTTGACTGTATCCCTGCTGACATTGTCAATGGAGCTGTGTCGAGAGAGGAAGTGCTCTCCAGTCTAGAAGGAAGGATAATTGTCACCTGTTAGGTAATTTGGGAATACCCTGTGGGAGTTTGCTGCCAAGTTTGCATGTAAGTTGTGTAATGGACGAGTACTTGAGATAAAGTATTGTTTAATGATACTATAGAACAGTTTAACGGGCCGGTGATGAATGTGTCTGGGATTTAGATATATGGGTAGATTATCTGACTCCAGAAGTGAAATGTCCGAGTAATGGTCCATTTACGAGAATCCAACTCCGTGATGTGTGTGATAAATGTCATGTTAGTCCATTTTTGGATGACACTAAAATTAATCACAAATGAACACTTGGAATTTACGTTGCATATAATTTTTATATCCTAGAATACACCATGTATGTGGTTATGGTAATCCAAAAATTAGGTTAATATACGCTAGACCTAGAATTACACTGAAATTTAATACTCCAAATTTGATGTATTACTCTCCCTGTTGGATTATGCAGAAGGCACAGTATGGCAAGCCAAACTGAACGACAATCTAAAATAATCTTGTGCAGTTTAGAAAGACCTCGCACAATTTAAAACTATCACGTGCAGTTATGTCCTGATTTTGACCTGCCTTCAACATGGAGAGGGTTAACCAGCTAATTGTTGTCAACGTTCCTCCAACAGGAAATCAGCTATGAATAATCCAGCAGGGAGAGGGTTAAACATTATCAAAATGGATTGCTCAATACCCAGTACAATGAAAACATGTTAGTCAACTAACTTGGCTGCCATTACTGTTATGGGCAATGTCTGGTATGTGTTTGGGCCTAGCAAGTCCTGAAATTGAGCCCAGATAGGTGTTATTCCCCCCAGATAGGCGTTATTCCCCCCACGGTACAGAGGATGCCATGGAGATAGTTATCAAATTTTGCCCTCTGTGCCCAGCTTGCCAAAATAGTAGACAGGTGTATATTTCATTTCATTGTAGTAAGTCAGGTCTACTCAGACTACTGTATTTTGCACACATCAACTGGGATCGAAAAGTACCTATATTAATATTCCATAAACATTTGGATTTACAAAGTTTATTTGTTTGGCATATATGGATATCTACATAAACATGTATATTGATACACAGATACAGTATTAATCAGCTGTTCTAGGGGCTTTAGTTACACACATCTATTGGTATAATGATGGTAATTAGATCCCTGCACTGTAAGTTCAATTAGTTGTCTTGTCTATTGTTCATGGTTTCACCTGCCATGTGCTGAGTTAAGCCATAATCACTTAATTATCCACTGTACAATATCACTTCCATCTTTACAGGTGTTAATGGTGGTATTATTATTATCATTATTATTATTATTATTATTTAGTAGTATCATTATTGTTATTATTATTATCGTTATTATTGTTATTATTATTATTATTTATTATTATTGTTATTATTGTTATTATTATTATTGTTATTATTTTATTATTATTTATTTATTATTATCATTATTATTGTTATTACTATTATAACATTAATTGTCAGGGTTAAATATTGGAATTTAATATATATAAAAAATTGTGTGGATCTATTGATGTTTTGCTAAAATCAAAGATTGCATGAAAGGCTACCTTCATTTGTATTATTTGGGTTAGAATTGATCTGAAAGTGATGTCTAGAGTATCTAGGCTACTGTTGTACTGCAACATTGAGCAAATCATTTCCCATTATGCCATTTTGTGAAGAATAATAGTCTAGGCCCACGTATATTCTGGGTCAAAATCAAAAGAAGATGCAATTCTCTAATTTTAGTTTTTTAACTTTGTCCACACCTGATTAATCAATCACTGCCCTCCAATCAGGGCATCTCCTATTGCCTGTAGGAGGTAGAGGAATAATAATGATGTCAGGTTTTATTGCTTCCAACTGATCAATGCTGTTTTAGAAGTTATTCCAGTCATAGCTAACTTGTATCTATGATGCAGTAGAAGAAAATATCACCATCACACCATGTGTATACACTAACTAGTATGTTGTTTAATCAGCTTATGGAGTCAGGCTAGAATGTTCGAATACAACTCTGTTCAACTTCAAATCTCGTAAAGGCGATCTGTGGACTTGTGTAATTTTCCAATGTTAGAATATCCAATTTCATTGTGGCCTTGACCTTTGAACTTAAGTAAAAAGCAATTTTACATGTATGGATATAATATTTATTAATTTCCAATTTTTAGAAACGGGCTGTTTCACTGTGGCCGTGACCTTATTCAAAAACAATTGTCAGTTTACTATTCCAATCAATATCCATTATTCCATATTTAATAACAACCATTTTTAATGCCAGTTGCACGCTAGCAACCTACAGATGTGACCAATTTGTTACAGTAATTTACTTTGATATGGTATCAAGTTCCAATCGTCTTTTGAAATCTACATTGAATTCTGTATTAATCAATGACACTGCATGGAGTTACTTCCTTCTACATAGGATGCTATTGATTCCCTGTCTAACACAGTGTTGATACTGTTACAATCATCCTGCAAGTGACAGTGTGGAGTTCCTGCTAGATAGATGTTGGAGTAATCCTTTCTTTATACGTGTATTCTTGGATTGTTAATTGGGAACATCAGAGTAATCTCGATCTATCTCGATTCATCATGCAAGCAGCATGTTATTTTTAGGTGTAGATTTAAAAAAAATTATTATTCAGAGGCGGGTGGTAGAACGTTGGACTTCGGAGCCAAAGGGTTCCAGGTTCAAATCCCACCCCGGAGGCCCAGCATAAATGTTCGTGGAAGTTACCTTTCTGACGTGATATTGATAGGATGAGCTGTCTATAGAATGGTATTTCAGTTATCATCCTTGGTCTTGTCAGTACCAGCTAGTGCTCGCAGGTTTACTGCAACATTCAGCGCTACGGATGTTGCTGGTTTCCTCCTGCCCTAAACCGACAAGTTGTGATATAGGTGAAAGAATCTTGAAAGCGACTCTAAACCTCAATTAAAAAATATTACAATATATTACTATGCTTCACTACACACATGCATTTTATACTCAACTTACCTATTACCTTACCTTAGCCCAGCCACGTATAGGTAGGTCTCTAGGTAGTATTATTAGGGTTTATTAATGTGTATCTCCCTTACATTGCGCACATATATAAATCTTATTCCCATGCTTACTTTAGGATGTTTTTTTTTCTTCTTCACATTACTATCGTTATCATACCTATACCCAATTACCATATTGGGTTGATGCTCTTACATACGTGGTTTTTCATTTGCATTCACCTACCTGCTCCATAATCGGGCATGTTTGCTATTATGCAATGCGCGATGCCAGGCATCCTCTTATGAATTCCTTTTCAGGATGGTTAACATTAGCTTTAGGATACGCCTGTTTATTATCCATGTGTCTACAGAATGTCATCCAGGAAGTGTGGAAGTTGCAGGAGAGTGATGGTTCGTGGGGACCCCCACTCTTCCTGCTATAACTGCTTAGCACCTTGCAGCATCAAGACCAGGTGCGAAGAATGCTGCCATCTCAGCCCTAAGGACTCCTTAGTTTACGAGGCCGCCATCCAGAGTGACCTGGGCTAGGAAGGCCCGACTTCAGAAATGACAAGCTACAGACCCAGGATTGCGTCAGGCCATCTTGGCTCTAACGCAGACGGTCAATGCCATCTCAGCCAGATTGGATGCGGAGGCACCAGGCCCACCCATCCACACCAACCATCACCCACTGAGCTGCGACGTCTTCACCCATCCCCGTCTGCTGTCTATGTAGACCAGCGTACCAGCAACCTACGGAGGAGCCCGGATAGCTCAGTCGGTAGAGCATCATACTCCTTGGAGAGATCGGATAGATACCCCTTACAACAGCTCTGTGTCTAGAGTCGTAATCTACACACCACGCCAAGAGACTGCGAGACACACTTCAGTAGCAGATCCAGAACGGGGCGGTGGAAGAGCTGGACTGAATCCAGGTTTTTATACCCGCATCTTCCTGGTCTACTCCACCCAAGAAGATGTCTATAGAGATGATGGTGATACACAACCTGAAGGTCTTCAACAAGGATTCTCACTACAAGATGTTGTCCCTCCAAGACCTGAGAGACATAGTCAAGCCCGAGGGACTGGAATGTGTCCATAGATCTAAAGGATGCCTACCTACACGTCCCCATCGTCCCGGGACATCACAAGTTCCTGATGTTCACCTTCCAGGGAGCCCATTTCCAATGGGAAGTCCTCCTCGTCGGCATATCGGTGGCTCCATGGCTCTTCACTCGAGTCCCCAGTCTACTCCACCGAAGGGGCATCAGGTTCCACTCCTAGATAGACGACTGCATCCTTCTAGATAACTAGACCATCCACCAGGAATGTGATAACCAACACCAGACTAGCTGCGATACCGGAACCGTCTGCCATCGTCTGGAGGTTTCCGTCAAGACCAGAAGAGAGGCTTCCGGCCCCCTGTTTGAGATCTGGTCCTGGTCCTACAGATTCTCACGAAGGGTCCCTACGAGCCCAGAGAAGACGCTGACATTGAAACATTCACTCCGGAGACCATCCTTATCCTGTCCCTTGCCACGGCGGCAAGAGTGTCGGAGATCCACGCCTTGGACTTCACACAGGTCCTCTTCGACCGAGGGGACACTGGCGCAGTCCATCGTGGCCTGCTTCTAGACTCTGTGGTGAAGAATCAGAAGACTGAGCAACCACCACGGGAATTCACCATCAGATCCCTCAACAGCATCCTGAGTCCAGATGACATGGAAAATAACTCCCCTTGCCCGTTCAGAGCACGGAAGAGGTACATCGCTGTCATCAGGTACTCTATGAGAGAGACCAGCCATCTTTTCTTTTCCTGCCGTCCAGAGAGAACCGTGGACATCACGAAGAACACAGTGGCCCTCTGGATCTGACCAACATCCTGAAGGCATACACGGACGTCAGAAGACCACCTCCATCTTTTCACCACCCCCACAAACTTCGGGCCTTGGCGGCTACCATGACCATGCACCACAACATCCCGGTAGCAGAGCTCATGAAGGGCTGTCATCCTGCTCCCCGCGTCGTCACGTATGGGTGAAAGATTCCCGCTGTGACGTAAAACAATAATTCACTCGCACCGCGCCCCGCCTCCTGCTGTCGAAGTCTGCACATTGAGATGACTGGCTAAGTTTACGACAAGAAATAAAGGAGATTTTTGTTATCTCCTCTTTTCGTTAGTATACTTAGGCAGTCATCCACGGGGGACCTCCATACCTACCCCGCTTGCTGAATGACTGGAGGGACTGGGAGGAAAAGAGGAAGTATATTGGAACCGGGTGCGCATGTGCGGTGGGCATGGCATTGTGGGATATACC
Source organism: Lepetodrilus schrolli (assembly GCA_032361225.1). NCBI lineage: Eukaryota > Metazoa > Mollusca > Gastropoda > Lepetellida > Lepetodrilidae > Lepetodrilus > Lepetodrilus schrolli. The sequence continues at coordinate 1,951 of JAUTBT010041734.1, read as the reverse complement.
GTATACCAAGAAATTTCGGAGGTTGGAAATTATTGAGGTATTGAAGGTTAATTAGTCGGCCTCTAAATAATTCAAGCCACAACATTTTCTCTACACTATCTGGTTCTAAAACAAACTATCATACATGAGAGCCTCGTGTTTGTCAGTATATATAAATATCAGTTTTGACATGCGCAGTTGTCAACGTTGTAATAACGTATATGTACAATGAATCGTCATAATATTTCAATAAGGAAATAATAGAGATAGTAAATTTAAATGCAAAAACAAAGACGATTCCAGGTAAAAACTTAAATGAAAGGTAACAGAGACACCTGTGAGACACTTGTAAGTACGTCCATCTCGTGTCTAATTGACGTCCTCCCTTTCTTTCACTATTTAGTGTCACGTATGCAATAATGAGATGACTGGCTAAGTATACTAATGAAAAGAGGAGATAACAAAAATCTCCTTTAATTATTATTTGTAGTAGTGGTAGTAGTTGCAGTAGTAGTAGTAGTAGTAGTAGTAGTAAGTAGTAGTAAGTAGTAGTAGTAGTAGTAGTAGTAGTAGTAAGTAGTAGTAAGTAGTAGTAGTAGTAAGTAGTAGTAGTAGTAGTAGTAGTAGTAATAAGTAGTAGTAGTAGTAGAGTAGTAGTAGTAGTAGTAGTAGTAGTAGTAGTAGTTATTATTATTATTATTATTATTATTTCAGGGTGAGGAATATAGCATAATTGATGACTCTAGGGAACACTGGTGGCTGGCACAGAATATGCAGGGGTGAGTGGACAAATACTTGAACATCACCATCACATAGGTACAATGGGTCATAGAAGTAAGTACTTGAAAATCACCATCACAACAGTGGACACATACTTGAAAATCACCATAAATACATGAAAAAGCACAAATACTTGGAATTTTTTGTACAGAAGTATACAAAAACTTGAAGAAAAAATAAACCATTACAGAAGTTTAAAAATACTTGAAAAGCCTCATTATTATGGTAGACAAATACTTGAAAAATATCTACACCATTGCCAATGATTTCTCTGTGCAAATTTCTATACAACATTTTCTGTCATTAGACCATGTTAGACCAATATGATGAATAAGCTATCAGACCATGTTAGACTAATACAAGTATCATGAATAAGCTATTTCTGTATTTTTCAGAAAAAATGGATACATTCCTGCAAATTATGTGAAAAAGAAATTTGACCTTGAAATATTTGAGTAAGTACCATTTATTACATAATGTTTGAATTACTACTAATTTACCATAGTGTTACTTTTTGAGTAATTAGTTATCATTAGTTAGTAATTATTTTGTTGTTTCTTCTAAAGCAAAATATAGTTTCTCTCATGACTTGGACTACAGAAATCGTTTCTTTGACAACTCATTTTAGTTGGTACTATAAAGACATCAGTCGCCAGCGAAGTGAGTCAATCTTGAAGGAGGACAATCGTGAAGGCGGATTTCTAGTCCGTGATTCAACCAGTACTCCCGGAATGTATACGCTGTCATTGTTCACTAATGAGGGGTATGTAGACAGTATTAGACTATTAGACTGTTTGTAGACTGTATGTAGACTATTAGACTTATTAGATTGTGTGTAGACTGTATTAGACTATATTTAGACTATGTAGACTATTTTAGACTGTATGTAGACTGTATGTAGACTATTAGATTTATGTAGACTGTATGTAGACTATATATATAGACTGTATTATACTGTATTATACTGTATTTAGACTATGTAGACTACATTAGACTGTATGTAGACTATATATGTAGACGGTATTATACTCTATTTAGACTGTAGACTATATTAGACTGTATGTAGATTATATATGTAGACTGTATTATACTGTATTTAGACTGTAGACTATATTAGACTGTATGTAGATTATTTATGTAGACTGTATTATACTGTATTTAGACTATGTAGACTATATTAGACTGTATGTAG
>JAUTBT010041723.1:0-17145 GCA_032361225.1 Lepetodrilus schrolli | reverse complement strand
ACATCGCATCCTATCAATATCGCGTCAGAAAGGTAACTTTCGCGAACATTGATGCCGGGCCCCCGGGCGGGATTTGACCCTGGAACCTTGGCTCTGAAGTCCAACTGTTCTACCACTGCGCTACCACCTGCCCCTGCAAGTTCTGTAAGACTACCTGGATCCTGTAGACATTTGGAAATCCCTCGTTAAAAATGATACAAAGTTAACTCTATCTATCCAAAGAGGTTCCTGGGCCTTAATAAATTTTGTTGAGTATATAATAGTACAGTACATTTATAAAGCGCATGACCCCAGTCAATGTTCACTCATTTTACCTTCTCAATTCTCTGGGGAGTATACAACCCAAGCAACTCTTCCCACCACCCACCCCCCTCCCAACCCCACCCAATTTTCTGTTTAAATTCAAAAATACAATTATTCATCCATTTCTTTGATTATTATTTTTCAGAACTGGTCACCTCCTGGATGTGAAAAACTCAACAAATGTCTTCCACGTCCACCATCCAAACCTGAAAAGTGTGTGTGGCCTCATTGACCACTGGTCTCACTGTCATAAATACACGGGCAACGCGCAATTTAAATATGAATTCCATGTGATCATTGGACAGAGGATGCAAACCAAAATGAAACATTTATGCAATATATAATATAGCAGTATTTTTGAATATGTATTGAATTTAAATTACAATTGGATGGTTTCATGTTAAGGTATATATGTTAGCCAGATTTACATAATGTTTCAAAATACAAATACATGTATATAAATACTGAGCTGTGTTCAGCCGACAATACATATCAATATGTACGACTACACGAGCCGTTCAGCCGGCAGTCCGTATTGATATGTATGCATACATTTCAATACGGGTTTGGACCGTGTATTGTTTTGTATGAAAACCCAAAGCATGAAGCGAATGGACTGGATGCATGCGCAAACTGATTTCCTGCAATTTTACTACTAACCCGTTCAGCGAACTACTATATGTAGAGAAAAGTATTGTAGTGTAGTGTATTGTGTGTATTTTCAGCTGAACGCAGCCCTGGTATACCAATAGAGCATTATGTCAACATTTCTGCTCACCTATATTTCAAATGAAGCATTCAGAAAATATCTTTTAAATAATTGTTCTATCACAACATGTACAAATAAATAGCAGTGGACTTGTATGTCATTCATTTCATATTTTTTATAGCTTTTACTATCAGAAATTATGATATATGTAATATGTTTCTAGGCAAATACATTTACTATTGAGGTTATGTAACAATATAATTGTTACTTATCTTTCCAATATGTTTGGTATTGTTTGTAGTGGTCAAACGATTCACCGGTACACATCCACTTAGGCTACATATCGATACACAACGATATGGATCTGTTATATTTTCTGATTAATTATCATGAAATAGATGTGTGAAATAGTTTTTTTTATTTTGAAACATAATTCATTGGAGTGAAATCCATAAAAATATGTATAGATATTGTGTTCCTAAACATGCGATACTTGTTGGCTAATGCACGTGGATTCCCCATGTAAACACTAGCCAGTAGACAAATGAACAGATACAACCATGGCAAAACTAGGAATCCACTATTTTCATGGAACACTCATTATTAGTTAGCTGATACTTATTAGTAGAACAATTAACTACATGTATATTCAAATCACACTACTGTATCGATATATCTGTCTGTCTGATGAAATAATATCAACCGACCATTATTTATATTTATTTTTGAGTTATCAATTAATTATAAATACAGTTTTATTTCTTCATCAATTTCAAGTAATTCTGTGCCATGACTTCTGATTGGTTTAGAACTTGCATCGAGACCAATCAATGATAATTTAATATGCCGTTTCTGTGAAGATGTCTACTAAATACATTGCTTGCAAATGTGGAGATCACGCCTTCCCCCCACCCCCCCTCTATTTGACCAATCTGCTTTACTCAGGGTTAAGACGAGGGTGAGGGTTAAGGTTAGCATAGACATATATATTTGCAGATATAATCGTTGTTTTTGTGATGATAACTTTTATTCACTGATTTATCCAGGCCGTTTCCATCAGCTGTCCACCCACTGTGACGGTTCCATAACTTCCGATAGATTAATAGCAGATCCGATCAAAACAGCACGTTGCTGAATAAAGTGATAGAGTAATTACTGCAAAAACAATGGTCATCAAAATAGAGTAATTACTGCAAAAACAATGGTCATCAAAATAGATTTATTTGGTTGAAAAATTGAACCCTGTGCAATCATTTAGTAATAAAAGGTTTGGGACCCCTGCTCTCCACCTTTGCAAAATCATCTGTGTTGCAATATTTTGTGTTAAATGTATATTTTTCTGATCAAATACATTACTGAGGTATCATATCGCGTATCATATTGTGACCTATGAACCATGGTATGTATCGTATCGTAAGAAAATGTATTGGTGCAGGCCTAATTGTTTGGGGGGACACTCTTTGTTATCCAGTCTCATTTTATGTTATATTTGTAGTAACTTAATTTTAAATATTTTTTTTAAATGACAGTTGTTTTTGTTAATGCGATTTTTATATGCAGTATTTTTTTTTATCATAATAAATAACAATTTGTTCATATTAAATTCTTCCTCCTGTCTTCATTTACTGTTTTCAGCCATCTGGATTAAATTTCTGGTCTGGGGAAAAGCGTAAAATGGTGTCGTCCTGAATTTTTCACTGGAATTTAATATGAAAACTTTGGTACACCTGGAAATTCTTCCAAAAGATCTCTCTCTCTCTCTCTCTCCGTAGCGCTGAATGTTGCAGTAAACCTGCGAGCAGTAGCTGGTACTGACAAGACCAAGGATGATAACTGCATTGCCACTATACAGACATTGTATCCTATCAATATCGCATCAGAAAGGTAACTTCCGCGAACATTGATGCCGGGCCACCGGGGCGGGATTTGAACCTGAAACCTTTGGCTCCGAAGTCCAACGTTCATTAATCTACAATGCATAGATCGTACAAATCATTGTAATTACTTAATGTAATAAATGTGGTACCAAACTTAAGAAGGTTTCTCAGTAGTAACGATTTTGAAGTTAACGGCATCCGTCGGTGCCTTTAAACAAACTCGTCACACTGCTGGTAGAAGGAGCGCACCCTACCGAGTTCGGTCTTTTGTTCTGGTAGATGATGTCGTAACAGCATTTCTTTTAAATGTCCTCAATTATTCTTTTGATGCGAATATTTAGGAACATTCTACTAAGCTTTATCTGTGTTATGTTTGTTTTCACATTTATAGTTATTTCATATAGTTTGAAGCCATCACAACTATCAGAAGTAATATCTGAAAAGAAAGTAATTACCTGCAACCTATTATTCGATAACTCGATAATAACAAATAAATATCACCTAAATAAGTGAATATTGTTTAAGCTAAGCAAAATTAAAAAGATAATTAGAATGTACAACTTGAACCACTAGTGTTATGTAATAATCACTGGACTATTTATGTCTATTTGTAAAATTAATATTCCATAATGTGTACTCTTGGAATTAGTTTTGTTTTGATAGTATGGTGTTGTTTTGACAATTTCTAAAGTGATTTGAGTAACGTTTATCGTCTGCAATGAAGACCTTTCAGCTTCCCTCCGACTGTGTAGGCATTGTTTGCAAAAGAGAAATGATTCCTAAACATAAAGATCATAGAATCTGTTCGCCAAAGTAATTATGTTAACTTTTCAAGTATTGTGTCCCAGGTGAACGGAGAACAGAATCTTGACATTCTTGTAAGATTTGCATTCCAACACATTTTTTTGACATTGACAATGTCTCTTAAATGACTTTGAAAGGTCTTTGTGAAAGTAGCATGTCTGAAGGAATGAAAATGACAACAGGTAGATGTGTTATGATCAGATGAAGGAACGTATTCTACATTGTGTAAATGTTTTAGGAATTAGGAACAATGCTTCTAAAAGGTTGCAAATGAAACTGGGAATTACTCAAATATTTTCAAATGCAGTGAATGTCAATGACTGTAACATTGCGAGATGAGAAAAATGCTGCCAGGTGTTGGGGTGTTTGGAAGTACTGCCATCATTCGGTGTGTGGTACCCATCCTCAAATCCTGTGGATTTCATGTCGTGGCTTTGTGGGGATGCACCGTCGAAGAAGCCAATGCCATCGCCAAGGAACTGGGTATATCTCATAGCACTAACAAAGTGGATGAAGTGCTACTCCATAAAGATGTAGATCTAGTCGTCATCAGCTGTTCGCCACATCTTCAAGCCCCGATTGTTGTGAAAGCTCTGAGAATTGGCAAGCATGTATTGTGTGGCTCCCCGTCGGGGCCAAGTGAAAGAGAGGCTCTGCATATGGTTAATGCGGCTCTGTATTATCCAAGACTGATGTCATTAATGTGCCATGGATTGCGATTTTTGCCATTTCTGTCCAAGATGAAGAGTCTTATCGAAGATGGTTATGTCGGAGATGTTAACATTTGTGAGGTTAAAGTTCATTACGGAGCTTACCCTCGTGAGAAATTCGACTGGATGTGCGATGAACGTATGGGTGGTGGCGTTCTGAATGCAATGGGCAGCAATATCATCGACATCATCACATTTCTTACCACACAGAAAGCTGTAAAAGTGCATGGTATGCTGAAAACGTACACCAAACAAACCGAGAAAATCAAAGGCATACGGGAAATCACGAGTGACGATTTTTGCACTTTTCAGATGGAAATGGACAAAGGTGCTAGCACCACAGTGACGATCAACTCTCATATGCCCAGTCAGTTTATGCAAGAGATTATAGTCATCGGAACAAAAGGTCGGCTGGTCGCTAAAGGTCTCGACCTCTACGGTCAAAAACATGACAAAGTCAAGGAAGATCTGCTGCATTTTGATCGGGGAAACATTCGCGAAGATAGCAAATTTAGTATTGCGGAACAAGCCAGAAAAGAAATCCCCAGCCCATACCTGAAAGGGATGATTCGTATGATCGAGGGCGTGAAGGATGCTTTCGGGAGAGAGGAAGAACGACAAAGTTGGTGCACAGAACCACTCCAGCTGGCGGCGACGTTCGAAGATTCCTTCTACGTTCAGACAGTCGTGGATGCTATTCGGAAGTCCAGCCAATCAAAAGAGTGGGTGAAAATTGTCATGATTACGGAGGTTCCTGAACCAGATCCTACGCTTAAGATGAGAAGAAGCACGTTTTCCCTACAGTGACCAGAAATTATCTTCACTTGAATCTCTGCTGTAAACATTTATGTTACTGTAGTCTTGTTAGAATATATATATTTAATGTCGAACTTATTTCTCCACTCCATACGCAACGATACATGTAATGATTAATTGTCTATGCACGTTTTACGTTTAAATATATAAAAAACCATGGTAACTGAAATTAACGAATTAATCCATGAGTAAACAGGGTAAAGTTCTAATATTTTGGTGTATATTATATTATTCTATGCTAGTCATCCTCGGTCAAAGATTCCGTAAGAGATGCTAAAATGTACACACATCTTCACATAGTCAACACGATTCTCCCTACACAGGTAATTTACTGGTGTATAACCCAGTTCCCTGTCACGTACATTCAGTTGATTTCCTGTCGATGCTTTCTATCACCAACGTTGTCTGATTTAGAAGCATTGTGAAACATTATATCCCACAAGTTTCCCGCTGTCATCTCATTCACAAACCGTGTTGTTAATTCCTCCGCCTCGTTCCATGGAATTTCAGCTATTAGTTTAGCTCCATCTCCAGTCTCTTCTCTCTTCTCTCCATCTGGCCCCCGTTTCACAACGACATCCCAAATTTAGGAGCTCCTAAAGTTATGATCCAGTTTACACTAACTTGTGGTATGAAACATGACAATTTCGTCGCTGTCTTTGGGGGGAAATGTTAAATATCAGTTGTTGTTATTTACATCTGTATGTAATGTTGTTCGGTTCTGACAAATGATAGGGCATCGAAAGTTATTCTTTTTATTTCTGTTGATATTGCTTTTTAGTAAACTGACTGGTGAAAATGTTGGTTATTGTTGCAAACCTTTCTGCTGGAAGTTTATGACTGTTACTAGGTAAGCAATAGAACCACATTGAACAGGTAGAAATTAATGTGTATTTTATGTGAAGAAAACTAGACATTTGGATGTCATTTTACAAATAGAAAATATACAAGACCCTTCAGAAGCAATATATATATATTTATCACAATACCACATGACATGGAATTAGTTTGGTTTTGTTGCAAATGTTTTGAATGTTTTATAATTTGCCTTGACATGACAATTCTAATAAAACTATATATACCAATGCTATTGCAATATTTGTTCACCCAAAATGTCAATGCTGCTAGTTTACTATGATTTGTTATACCGGTAACCGCTGGTCTTCTCAGAATGAATGATATAATGTGCACATTTTATTAGTTCTTAGTGCCAGGGTTTTGTGTTGTGTTATATTCTCAAATATATTTGGAATTGTATTCTCATTTGTATATGTAATTAAATCTAAACTACTATTGATACCGAACAGCTGATAAAATGATAGGTATGTTATCAAAATCAAGACAATGCTTTTCCTGTAATTTAGTATTGTGTAAAAAATGTAATAGTTTTGAGTATAGAACAATGAAAATGACTTGTTGCAAATCATTTGCTATCAGAATTTCCTATATTTGAGATATATCCAACGTAAGTAGTTAATAAGTACTGGTAAAATAACATCAGCTTTGAAAATAATGTTCAAAGTGACATGTTATCAAAAAAAAATGCTGAATATGTAATGACTGATATAAACTAATATACAAATCCATGCATGCATGTGTCTATTCCTCTCATGTGCACATGCTGCTGTGTTGAGATGTGTGTTTTCAATAATGTTGTAATTTGTTGTCAAGTAATGTTTATTCCTTGTTTGTTATGTATATACTGGTATTATAATATCTACATACTGTAGTACACAAGTTGTTTCAAGTGCTAGTTTTTCAATGTAGAGATAGAAACTATAGTAATAAGTTTATTTTCACTTTTCACTGTATCTTGCATACAGTATAGCAGGTGCATTTCTTTATGTTGACAGTATATTTCTTTCTTTGCATATACACTGTAGTTATTGCCTCATTATTTTAAATATTAATATTAAATACTAAAGCCATTTTCAATTGATATATTACCATAATATGAAGAAGAATTTGTTTTGTTATATTTCTCAATAGATTGGTGTATTTTTTATTTGGTTATGGATGTACACTATTTTGATAGACCATTCAATGTGGGATTATTTATAATCCTTGGTTATGCTTCTAGTTTTGGATCATTTATATATATTAAATGATGGTTGGGTGAAAAATCATCACAAAACAGGGACCATTGCAAACAATATCATTTACTAATTAACGAGAAATATCATTACAAGTATTTTATGGACATTTCACAAAACTGACCAAAAAAAACCTTGACAGGATTGTCACCAATTTTTCAATTCACAGATCTTATAAACATTAATTGTCACATGTGGGTTGAATATTCCTGCAGCGACATTAAGCAATAAATCGATGAACATAGATATTAACTTTAGTTTTTTGAGTATATCTAATGTAATGATTGCTTCAATGTACATCTTTGGGTTATAGAAATTCATCATGTACAAATGTTTACGTGCATGGTTGTAGTGTATTTGTTTGTGTAACGTTGAATGACAATCAGGTTCATTAGTTAATGTTTCTTTTTTCATTATCATGTGATGATTGGACCAGTCTTATACCATTAGCTTACTGGTAGTCACATATTTAATTGCCAGTAGGGTAATGTTCTTTAGCAACACAATTACAAACAATACAATTACTCAGGCCTGTTTATGTTTAAAACATAAATGTTGGTGCATGTAAATAATATCTTGTAAACATTCATGCCATCTATTGGCAATCATACTTTTTTTTCCCCTGCAGTTTCATATTAATTAAAAATGTTGTATGTAGCATTGTCATTGAACGGGAATAATGGAAAGTTTGGGACCTGCTACAATGTGAAAAATATACCTTTTACCCAAATCATTACTAAATGGTGACATTTTACGAATATATGGAAGTTTTTCATCTTTGTATATTAGGCATATATGTAACTTTGGCCATAGTTATTTGATTCCCTGGTTTACAGATCTGCAGAAAGATTTTGTTTTTCAATTTTGGAAAATAACAATCATTACCACTTTTATTCCCACTGTAATACCAGTATATTCCACCAGTCATTAGAAAATAATAATAATAAATGGTGAAAGAGCAAGCCGTATTAAGCCATCATTGAACATTAAATTTCCTCCAGCTACCAGAACATATGTCTAACAAAAGTTTAATAACAATTACTCCTAACCGACCATTCATAATCTCAAATTATAATTTTAAAATTCAACCAAACAGATCTGTCCACACAAATCTGTAGACCAGAGAATAAAATAACTACCGTATAGCCTGAGGAAGAACAAAATGTCTGTTAATGATGTTAACGATCCCACTACAGCTTGTACAGACAAACCAAGGGAGATAACTCTGATACATATAAATAAGCACTGCAGGCCAATCTTTACCATGTAAAACTGCTCTCTGCAGAGAAGATGTCAGTTTGGCAAAGACTTAAGCTAAAAGTATATGGCATTAAATCAAAACTGACAAATGTGTGTTCTTTATTGCACAACCATGTCATAGTTCTTCCTAGTAGATCTTTGGTGCAATGTTGTTACTCTTACTGTATTAAACATATCTCACAACTGTTTGAACAAAATTGGTTTTTATTGCCATTGCAAGAGGCAATGGTGACGTGTTGAAACTTTTTATTCTGCAAAAGTCAAGATGGATAATAATGAAAAAGACCTTATGTGTTTCAATAAGTGAATGAATCTTGAAAGCAGCTATAAACTCCAATAAGTAGCTATAAACCCCAAATAAAAGAAAATCCAAAATAATCAAAGTGCACATTAACGTCACGAATTCAGATTTGAAAACGTTATTTACAAAGTTTATATTACATGTGACCGGCTGTTTGGTTTGTATTAGGGTATATAGAACTGCTTTCAAGATTATTTCAAATATCACAGCTTGTGAGTTTATGGCAGAAGGAAACCTATGCACAACATATGTAATACCGAGTTATTTTGCAGTAAACCAACTAGCAGTGGCTGGTACCAACAAACCAAGGATGATAACTGCTCCAAATGATTTCATTCATTGTATCGTCCTATCGTGTGTAGAAAGGTAACTTCCACTAACATTGACGATGGTTCAGTCCGACAGGTTCGAACTATTTGGACATTTAGCTATAAAGTCGAACAATCTATTATTGAACTACCACCAGTCCCTTGAGAAAGTTCAGAAAGTTTTCAATGAACAAGGGAATAATGAAACGCCCATTCAGCAAGATCAAGGCGAATACTCTGCAAAATAATACTGTTCCTGACAAATTCAAAATACAAAGGTGTCACATAAAATCAGACAATCTGAATAATCTTTCAGAAATCAGTTTCCACCTTCTTGATAACAAACAACATAAGAACGTACCACATGAAATGTATTTGCAATTCTGTAATTCATATGCTTGTCGATCAACATAAAGCATGGTCAAGAAGTCGCTAAAGCCAATAAACAACATTTAATTTAATATCAACACTTCAATTTGAGAAATCAATGTTGCCTAAAGCTGAAGACTTCCGACCAGACATTGATGTTAACATGCTTAATTTAACCTTGTCTGTTGGAGACAACTGAAGATGATAAATGGAACAGAGATTGTTATTAAAACAGTAACAAGGTTTTAAAGGTACAAGGATCCTCATCCCGGATATTCGAAATCACCTGATGGCATTGTCTATGAGGTGTTGCAGTGACACGGGCACCCAGCTCTGCGTACTGCCAGTGTACATAAACACAACGTTCCGATCGATGAACATTTGGATATTCCCGAACCGATACACCTGTCTTCCTTCGTGGCTCTTCCCTGGCACTGGCACAAACAAAATGTTATTATCGTTCGCCTTTTTCTCTAGCAGGTCCTTGAAACTGGTGGGAACCGATGTGTTGACTGTTCGGACCGATTGCATAGTGTCGGCTTGGGCCGCGGTCTGCGACGTCTTGGTTTGTGACGGAGGCTGCACGTCCATCTGCCGTCGCTCGGTGTGGGTGAAGTACGCCATGTTTTCCCGCACCCCGGGCTGGTAATGCCCGGAGACGGCCTGGTTCATGATCTCTAGCGCCTTGTTGAAGTGCTCCTTGATGACTGGGTGTGATCTCATGTCCTCCGGGAACTGGGCCTTCCAGCCCATGTACCACTTCGTGATTTCGTCGAAATTTGGCATGCTCCCCAACCAGCCACACAGAACTTGCAGCCAACGAGGAAAGAAGGCTTTGTCCAAGACATTCACCAGATGCTGGTTCGGGATGATGTGGTACCACGATATGAACCATCTCCATCCGTCCAGTATCTGTTGGTGAGGGTTGATGATCAGCTCCTGTATGGCGCGGCCCAATTTGGGGAGGATGTTCTTCACCAAGAAGGCGTCCATGTGTCCAGGTTTGAAGACACCCAACCAGGGCTGCAGAATGATCTTGGCGGACATGTCCGACGGATGCCAGTTGATGAGAGCATTGGCGAGCTTGTGTCGGATTGGAGCGTACAGCGGCTCGAGTTTGTCGCCCATCAGCGGAAGCAGCGGGTGGATCCACGCGTGGACCGGCATCGTGTCCGTGAGCGGGTTCCAAGACTCCACTTCCTGTAGCAACCGTGGCAGCACGAGCTGGTCCAAGATATTTTCCAGGATCCATCTCGGAAGAGCCGGGTGCCAGGTTTCTAGAACGCAGACCAACGGGTCGAATTCGCGGACATTCCACCGAAGGATCGCGCTGCGGATGGGAGGCAGCCACGTGTCCCACAGAAGTCGCTGGTAAGTGTCCATGTCATTGATGTCGTGGTGCTGGCCGCTTGGCGCTTCCAGCAGGACACGCCATTCACGAACCGTATTGAAACCGTAACCAGGCTCGCTGAGAGGCTCCCACGGAGCGAAGAACGACTTCATCAGAGGAAACACCAGAGCGATGGCCAGCGAGTCCATGTCGTACATCTTGTACTCCTCGTAGTAATCTCGCTGCATCATTTTGAACACATCCACACACCCATCCAATGTCAGTGGCTTATCGCAACCAACCTGTGTCCGCCTTTCACAGTCTTCAATTATCTCCAGGAGTTTCGACAGCTTGTCGAGGTGCTTTTCTTCTTCGGTACAGATAGCGTCCAGTCGTTCCTTCTCGTGTGCCATATTTACAATGGCGTTTTTTTCGTGTTTCAGCGTCCTGTCGTTGATGATGATGTCTTCTTCGGCCATGTCGACGAGTAGGTTCAAGTTGTGAAGCAATTCTGGCATGTCAAAGACACGGTTCTGTCTGTCATCTGTAATTATGATTTCCTCTTCATCAGGTTTATCGTGGCGACTTGATATGGTATGGTATCCTGTCATAACCCGCTGTTCTTTACCAGTCATATCAATCACTTTGACTTTGCTCAATTTCGGATCAAAGGATTTCTTCTTGCGACCTTTCCCAGTTTCAATAGCTTGTTGAGCCGTCCTGTAAACATATTTAGGTTTCTGTATCTTGTTTTCTGTTCTCTTCCATTGTTGTAAATCTTGCTGGAATTTTTGGTCGTCGTCTTCGTCCAAATCGACCATGGGGAAATCGACAAGGGATCTAGTCGACCGTTCACTGCCATGGTACCCAATGGTACCCTTTCCCTTCCTTTTGAAAGCCTCCACGGGTGTTGTAATACCTTGACCAGTAGTACCCAGACCTTCACCCGGTTTGTAACCCATTTTCTGTAAGAGTCTCTGACCAATACCCCTTGTGTGTCTCTCCCAATTACCAAATTCTCTCGTTTCATTATGGCCTTTCAAGTAATGTGGCGTGGCCTGTTTACCTTTGAAGCTTTTTGGTTGTTTCGATGACAATAATTTTGGTCTGGATTCCTGAATATGCCCACTTGAATCATTGGAATTAGCGCCTTCAGAATCTTCCTTTTTCAATTCCGCTTTGAAACCACCACTAACGAAACTCAATGGCGCAGTATAGTCTTTCTTTTTACGTCCACCTGCTCTTCCCCCACCTCCAAAACTTGGTCTGGCATTGTCATCATCGTCGTCTTCTTTGTCGGCCCAAATTCCATAAATTGCCTGATTTTTTGTTTGACGAAAAAGTCTTGGGGCAAAGGCATCTTCAATATCCTGATCTGTTACTTCAAATCGTTCTACCTCTGGAGAAGACATGGCATACCAACTGGCTGCTGTCTATGTTCTTTTTTAAAGTCACGCAGGAACGTTCCGAAGTTCTCAGAACAGAATTAAACGTTTTCTAACGTTTGTAATATTAACAACCATCACGCACCTTGTCGAACGGCGGAAGTAGTGGTTAAATGATATGATCAAATGTGGAACCCGAAAGCGAAATAGGCTTTTGAAAGTAAAGTGTGTATTAATCATTACAGGTGTAAAGGAATCAAAATAATTCATTTTAAAATTATTATGTGTTTAATCTCTATACCATGGGATAGCAAATCTTATGAAAAGTAAGAAATATTGCCACCATTATGTTTATGCTTATAATTCGTATTTGATTGTTGGAGTATATTTATACTTCCCACGGTGGCGTTTGGAGTTATGGCCCTTGAATCCTCCAGAGAAATGTGATATTTTGGCGTGTGTTTCTTAAGGGGTTATAACAATATAGTCTAGATCTTCATTTGTGCAATTATTACTCGTTAGTACGACCTTCTCAATTCTGATACATTCATAACATTAGAGCATGCTCGCATGTATCAACAAACTGACCTACAAATTAAGACATGTACTATGAAACTTATCAGTGACGATGTCACTGGGTGGGTTGTGTATCACTCAGTTCTACATGAAAATCTACTGCTTGTGATTGACTAGACTAGTCGTAGCTGGACGAGCGTATATGATATACATATTACTGTCTTTGTTGTAATATTTTATTATATACATAAAATGGTAGCAATGATGTCCAGATGCCATCTGTCGCACCGTTTAAGACCTAAACAATGTACTATGTGTAGTTATTGAATAACATTGGAATCTGTCAGACAAAATAATGTTATTGTAAGCCAAATAATGTTATTGTTACATTTGAGAATGCCTTTGATGGCACACACTTCACTCTTGAATAAACGTAATAAAGAGTATTTTCTTTTAAACTCGAATTTCTTTTTCAAATTCAGATTATCATGGCTGATCTCAAATCTGACGATGGCCCCTCTGAGACTGTTGAGAGCCCTCCTCCATTGCCATCGGTTACTGAACATCAGAGGGAAATGGGAAGCCAAGCATTCAAAGAATTTGAAAATCGACAATTTGGGGCTTGCATATCAATCTTCAACAGGCTGACGAACCAACGACCGTCGGACATCAAAGTTTCTCAGAATAAAGCTGTGGCCGAGTTTTACCAAAGCAACTTCCGCAATGTCGATGAATTTAGGAAAAAAATGAACAGTGTATGTTGCCTTAATTACTCTTATAATTAATTAATTTTGACCAAAAACAGATTCAAGTTTGTTTTTTATTGTGTTTTTTGTTTATTAAGAGTATATTATCATGATCATCATGATCCACACATTCGCACACTGAAATAATGTCCAGCACAGAAAACTGTCCGTTTCAAATCTCTCACAGTTGGCCTCAAATCTTGTAATTGTGGGGATTTTGTTTCTCAAATGAACTGAAGTGCAAAATGTATAGATAATTCATATAGTGTGAACATATCTCATTGTTGTCAATTAATTTTCTTAAACATTTATTTATAATTATTTCAGTTTCCAATCAACCTTGATGCATTTAACAGTCTAGAAGACATGGATCATGCATTTATCTACTACAACCAGTCTGTGGTTCTTTATCATCTCAGACAGTACAGGGCTGCTTTAAATGTGCTCAACAAGCTGTTTGGCTGCATTGAACCTCTTGGTAATACTACCGTGATACTATCTCTTAAAGAGACATTGTCTACCTTAAATAATTTAGAATCCTAGAGCTAATGTGATTTTTACTAGTCTAGAATTGTTTAATCTAGAATCTGCTATTTATGTGATTATTTTGAATTTTAAACAGCCTTTTGATTGTTTTGTTTTTGTTTATTTTTTTGTACTCATATACAACCATTTGAAAATACAGAAAATAAAAGATGAAGATGCTTGATTCTTAATATTAATGTATGTTTGATAGCATTACATGTACTTGTGAGAATATGCCTCATTGAAGATGAATCCATTTAATTACATTTATTATACTGCTCTTTCCAGATGAGTTGTTGGCACGTAAAGTCCTTCTGCTGTTGGTGGAGCTGTATCTATGCACACATCAGGTCAGCTAAGAATATATTAAATGCACTCAGGTTTTATGCATGATAGTAGGGCTAGGTACTAAGGTGGAACATTTCTTATACGATATGAATTGTGATACAGCTGACAAATATACGATACATATTGCAAGACGCATATAAAATTATTAGCCAGAAGTTTACTAATTTTATTTTATTTATACTTCAGTAACCAGTACTGATAAATAAAAAAACAGGGTCAGTTGTCAAATTCAACCTGCTATGTTCTTTAATTAAGAAAAAATGGACTAAGCTTCTCATAGATTTGCAACAAAGAGTAAAGACTTCACTCTGAGCCTAAAGATAGACGTGTTTACTGTGCAATACTTATGCATAAAAATTAACCGAGCTGCAGGGTAAATATTTAAATATAATTAAAAGGGCATTACTTTTGTATCGATATGAGTATCACTCGGTAGCATGTGGCAAATACCAGTATGAATTGGTATACCGGTATATTTGTCCAGCCCTACTTGATAGGGGTTTATGAATTGCAGTATTCATATTTCGTACTATTTGTAGCCCAAGATTATTGTAGTTTCCGTATTATTTGCAGCCCAAGATTATTGTAGTTTCCGTCAAGATTGTTGTAGTTTCCGTATTATTTGTAGCCCAAGATTGTTGTAGTTTACGTACTATTTGTAGCCCAAGATTGTTGTAGTTTACGTACTATTTGTAGCCCAAGATTGTTGTAGTTTAAGTACTATTTGTAGCCCAAGATTGTTGTAGTTTACGTACTATTTGTAGCCCAAGATTGTTGTAGTTTACGTATTATTTGTAGTTTCCGTATTATTTGTAGCCCAAGATTATTTGTAGTTTCCGTATTATTTGTAGCCCGAGAAGGCAATGGGGATGCTCAATTACATGGAGAAGACGTACTTCAACGGAAAACACAGCGGTGGTTCTACGGAAAAACCCGAGAAAGGACACGATTCCAAAGACGCAGAAAATTCCGCTGAAGCCTGGAAACCCTGTATCAGCATGGTAATTTATTTATTTATTTATTTATTTATTTATTTATTTATTTATTTATTTATTTATTCATTCATTCATTCATTCATTCATTCATTCATTCATTCATTCATTCATTCATTCATTCATTTATTTATTTATTAACTCTCCACAGTTGTGTATTACTGTCTAGTTGTGTTTCTATTATTTTCAGTACAAGATCCGGTGTTTGATAATGCTGAAGTCTATGAAACTCTGTAAACGTGAACTCAAGTCCATTATGACTGGCCAGGGAATGGTAATGATAATAATAATAATAATAATAATTATAATAATCTTCTTGTATATTGGGCCTAACATCCACCTGAAGGTGCTCAGTGACACTTACTATTGATATACCTTTGCAAGAGCTGCTTGAAAAAATATTACTCTACAGGCAAGTTTTGAATAAAATTTTAAGGATTTAGATCGTATAGCTCTGAGAACTATAGGAATTGTAGATGGTTTAGCACCATAAATCATGATGCAAAACAATGTTTCCATATCTAAGAACATGACACACCTTAAATGCACCATTGCAGTAAAATTGTAACATCATCTGGAGCATGTATTGCAACATTGCCAGGTATCCGTAGATTTTATTTTTTTCTCAACACGACAGCAAAACACATCACTCATCTACCTGAAAAGCAACTTTGAGTACCTGCGTGGAAACCTGCGTAAGGCCATGAAGATGCTGGGCTCGGACCCTCTGGGCCAGGTCTTCACCAACTCCGGAGAGTGTCTGCCCATGATGTACTTCAACAACCTGGGGTGCATTCACTTCCACATGCGCAAACACCACCTGGGCGCGTTCCACTTCCGACGAGCCGTGCAAGAGAACGACAACGCCCTGAAGGAGGCTTCCTCGGGCAGCCAAAGTAAGATGTTTGCACGCACGTGTACAGTTCCGTCAGGCCTATATCGTCGCAAATGGGTGAAAGATTCCCGCAGTGACGTTAAACTCCATAATCACTCACCATCAGGCCTGTGGTTAAATGTGTGTATGCTTGATTTCTGTGTTTTAAAATATATATTTGTTCCTTAAAGAGAAAAACAATTATATACAGGTATTTATATGATAAAACTAGTTGCTGAATTCTAGTAATATTTGACTTTTTAGTTATTACACTTGTGTCTCCTCTCTGAATTTTACTAAATTTTACATAAACAATTATTGTGACTGTTCTTATGTCACTTGAACTTTTTATATTCATGTATGTTTTTATGCAATAAGTATTCATTACTAGTTGATTTATCCCAATTTTTAATAATCTGTGAATTTAATTTTTAAAACTGCCAATCTAGATTTCTGTACTTATCTCCCCTTTGTTGACAGACAAACCACTGCAGACCCGTGGTATGAGTCGGCATTTTGAGCTGCTGTACAACATGGGCATCCAGCTACTGCACTGCGGACAGCCACTGTCTGCCTTTGACTGCCTTATCGAGGCAGTACAGGTGTACCAGGTGAATCCCCGACTGTGGCTGAGACTGGCCGAGTGCTGTATACAAGCCAACAGAGAGGTGCGTCACATATTTGACACACATCGCCTGAAATTTGAAGCTGTAATTTTCACCAAAAGTACTACATTTTTTTTAATGTATTCATTTTGTGACAAGAATGTTCATCTTGGACCATAGATAATGATAATGTGGTGGCACGGCTGACCGCTCAGGTTAAAGTGAAGCACGTTCTAGCTCGGCTGGTACGTGGATGGGTGACCGAGAACCTGAT
>JAUTBT010041722.1:0-35916 GCA_032361225.1 Lepetodrilus schrolli | reverse complement strand
TAGGAGGTATGTAAAGTAAAGTTTGTATAGGAGGTATGTAAAGTTTGTATAGGAGTTATGTAAAGTTTGTATAGGAGGTATGTAAAGTTTGTATAGGAGGTATGTAAAGTAAAATGAAATGTTTGTTTAAGAGGTAAATTACTCTTTGTTCCAATATCATTATTTCATAGGATAACTTTACATTGAGTCATTCTGTTCTGTATGTTGAACTTTATTGTAGGTAAATAGGAATTGGATATACTGCACCAAAATGTGAAGTGAGTCCATGGGTGTAACAAGGCTTTGAAAGACATAATTATTTTAAAATCAAAATTCTCACTTTAAAGGTCTAACATTTGGGTACAAAGACCTGGACAAACAACCTGTAAATCAGGAAGGATGGTAGCCCAATGTGTTTTTGTGTGTGTATTGTGTATGCACGTGTGATTGTGCGTGTGTTTATATATGCGTGAACCACGTGTGTGTATACACATATACATAGAACAACATAAATGTTACATAGCGGACAATATGCCTTTGTTATCTTACAAGTGAATACGAGTCAATCTATAGATCTTTTTATTATATTTGATTTGATTTATTGCCTAACTCTTCCATTGCTTAGTTACAATTACTTGACAAATGGGCATCTTCAGTTATTAACATCACTGCTGAAATCCATTCTGGAATATTAGTTATTTTTTTATGTTGCTCAAGTCTTCCATTGCTGGAATTGGTTCTGGAATATAAGTTTATGAATGTTAGGTCACTATTAAATGCTTATTAATGTTTTGAATAATTGAATGAGGATTGGTTCTACTCTGTTTTCCACATTATTTCAGGGATGTTCAGTGGTATGTTTATAGTGGGAGAAGAACCTGCAACACCTCTGTGTTTACTGCAGGAATCTATTCTGGAGCATCAGTAAATTAGTTAATGTTGCTGTGGCCATATTATTAAGATTAAAATTATTAAATATTATTTATTAAAATATTTGTGATATAGCACGGTGATATGTTTATGTTTGGAGGGGAGCCTGAAACACCTATCTCATGGCTGGCACAGACTATAACTGTTCACTTAGTCTGTGTCACACCTTGCAGATAAGCAAGTCTAGATTAATGGAGAACAGGGTAATGAATTTCAGTGGCTCCTTTCATCATACCAATAAATATAATTTATATTTAAACTAATTACTTTCATCCTCTGAGACTATGTATGGATAGTCTACTGTTCACTGAATCTACAGATTTTGCATCAGAATCTTCCTGGCATACAAAACTGGTTTTCAAAATTTGTATATGACCATGTGCTTTACTGCAATTGATTTATTATTTTATTTTTATTGGTCAAATATTTATACAACATTCTTCATTCTTTCTATTGGAGATTCTCTCAGGAGTGAGAGCATAGTGAAATTATCATTGAAAGGGTTAATGAAAACTGGTAATGTAGAAAATGGATTTATGTTAAGATTTCAATATCGAACCATTGAAACCTGACACCCGAAAAATATCAATAACTCGATATATAGATATGATTTTTTTTATTATGCATTTTATACTTTGCCTTCTATGTAAAGATTAAATACTTCATACCTAAAAATAGCTTTAAATACAGTTTTTAGTATGATGCTGACTGCATCCAGAATGTTTCGGTTGATGCAATTGTTCATTTATTTTTTACAGTTTCAAGGCAAGATAATTTCATAATAATTTCACTGGCAAATGTAAACAGTATTTCTCAATATTTTAGTTTAATATTAAATATGTATCTGCAAAATATATCTGCTTCTTGTGATATCAAATAATAATAATAATAATAATAGTAGTAAATATTGTCGTGGTCATTCAAGCATTTATTTATATTTGTATTCTTCATAGGTCATTGTGATGTAAATATTTGTTCAATAATATCAAATGTTATTGCTTTAATAAACATTAATTAATTATTCTATATGCAGTTATGCTCCACAAAGGCGTGACTGAATTTTATTGGAATTTAATATACTCAACATAAGAATATCGGGACACTTTATTTAATGAGACATTAGTTAGTGACACCCATTTCAGTTCAAATTAATTAAGGACTGGTTAGTCAAGTGAATATGCAGCTTGTTTATTTGCAATACGATACTACACCAGTGTGTTTACTTGAATGAGAGATGACATGTTCGAAATCAACACCTTTTCAATTTGTACCTTTCAAATACATTTCAACCGAGCTTCATCTATATGCATAAATTGTGAACACAGAGTTCTATCCAAGCCTAGAATTAGACCAGGGGGTGGTCTGGCGATTGGACAAAAGATCGAGGGGAAATCATCAATCCTTGCCCCCCCCTTCTTGAGATGTCGAGGAGGGTCAGCGGAAATGACCATTGCCTGGGGGTGTACAGGGCTGGACATTGTCCAGGGATGACCAGGGATTAATAATAACATTGCTGACATAGTAGAAGTATGTACTAGCCGTGTATGTTAGATAATGTTGCCGGTTAAGGAGACGGTTGTGGAGACTGGAGACGTTGTCCAATGGTACGAGTTTGCAGTCCAATAACACGAGTTTGCAGTCCAATGACACGAGTTTGCAGTCCAATGACATGAGTTTGCAGTCCAATGACACGAGTTTGCTGTCCACTGACACGAGTTTGCAGTCCACTGACATGAGTTTGCAGGCAGTGAAATGGGTTTGCAGTCCAATGATATGGGTTTACAGTCCATTGACATTAGTGTGCAGTCCATTGACACAGGACTACAATGGGAGATGATTGTTCAATGTGTAGTGTATATTTCTATCAGTGACTATGGATATAAAGTGTGAAATGGACCTGCCTGGCCCGCAATACTTTACCTGAATACAGAATTAATCAATAATTTGATTCCCTTAAATATTGCGAATATTTTTTTTTAAAGTTGTGATCTATATTTCTATTTTCAGCTATATGATAATATTGTTCTATCCGTCATTTTCCATGATCGTATTTTTTTTACACTTTAAATTTTGAAAAAGTTTTACGAATAATGGAATTCATTTAATTGAAATTATTGATATATTTGTTACTTCCAGAATTCACATCAGTATCTTCTGTTTGGGTAAAATTAGGATTCACTGCCTCTGTTCATCAAGTTATCACCCATGGTTAAGATCAGTACCAGTCATAGATCATGGGTCTTATCGTGGCAAAGTTGTTATGAATTTTCCTCCCATTATAAAACAGATCACTATATCATTGAATAGTAGAAACTGGCATGTAACCCCAACTCAGTCACACGCCAAACAAAATCGTACATTTCATAATGATTTACTATTAGTAATTGTCATTTACAGACAGTGCATTGTTCTGTGCATTTCAAGCACCTGCAGAATGTTGTACATTTCATCACTGACATGCATCACTGTCTGTGATAACAATGCTGTCAACATATGATTAGTAATGTATTTCCTGCATCCTGTGCTTCCATAGTGGACTGAGGGTGGGTACAGGTATATGAGGCAATGTGCACATGTTTACATGACATTTGAATTCCACATTTTACATGTTATCAGGCCAGGACAAATTCATTTTACATTTCATGGACATTTTCTTCACCTAACAAAGTAAGAGGAGATAATCAGGCCACAACATCATGAACCTGCAGTATGATTTCCTGCTTAACTCAAGGTTTTGTTCACAAATCCCCATATATATGAGCATGAAATTGTACTCAAAAGGCTTTGTAATCTTGGGTCCTGATTGAAATATGAGGGAAATAATTTTTTTTAATGTTTTTTTTTTTTAAATTTTTTTTTTTTATTCACGATGGGTTTTTATATATTGATGTTTCATGTTGAACTATAATTAATTCTTATTTAATTCAAGATACTTCACTGCTTTGAACTTGAACCTGCTTATAAGCCTAAACCCTGTTAATTACAAACTTGACAACTGGCCTCTTAAGAGTTAATCATCAAACATATGAGTCATGCAGTCATCACTTATGTTAGGAGGTCTCGAGGTCACGATTATGCAGGAAATACTCCTGTATAATAATTATGTACTGTAAGGTTTCTGGTATGTAACAGGAATGTCTACCTTTGATATACCATATATAGGCTATGTTTCTGTCCCATGTGACATTCAGGCCTCGAGATTACAAAACATTTTGATTTCATGCTGAAATGGAATATTGGTATTTGTTAACAAGACTTTGAGTTGAGCATGAATTTGTACTGATAGGAGGTTTGTCCTGGGAGTTCCTGTATTTATGCCCACGGAAAATTTGGCTCATTGGCCTCAAAACGGATGCTATTTCTGTATTTAGGCCCATGGGCTTAAATTCAGATTTAATGTTAATTTATTATTAGAGTAGTCTCCCATGTGCATTCTCTTCATATTGTGACATTCAGTCCCTGAGAATATTCATAGTTTTAAAACAAGAGCCAACACTATATTTTCTGGGGTTTTTTTGCATCAGAAACACAAAATTTGTGTGTGTGTGTGTATATTATATAATATATATAATAGGTAGTTCCTAATTTAAGCCCTGGGCCTAATTTCGGATTAAATATTCTGTTTCAAACGTGACGTTTTCCATAATTAAGCCCAGGGCCTAAATACAGGAACTCCCGATAATTTTGGAGCCAGAACTACCATATGTACAAACAATGGTTGTGTAGTTACATGTTATACATAGTCGTGGTCAACGAGCATCTTGTTTCATTCTTTACATGGTCTAGCCTCTTAGAGCATTGTCTCCGTGGTGTAATGGTTAGAGCATAGGCAAGGAATGTAGAAGGCCGCCGGTTCGATCCCCGGTCAGGTCATACCAAAAGAGGTAAAAAGATGATACTTGTCATTCTCATTAACTCAAATTTTTTTATGGGGATTTGTGAACAAAACTTTGAGCTACGTGAAATCGTACCAAAAAAAGGTTTGTAATCTCGGGGCAACGCCAAGTACAAGTCAGACATGTGCATACAAAACATTCCAGTTTTTATACAAGTGAAATAATCTTGAAAGTGACTCTAAACACCAATTCAACTAACCAACATGGGAAATGTCTAGAGCAAGTTTATGCATAACTGGTAGACTAACAATAGTCTCAAAAGGGGATAATATAGCATTTAGCACTACAAGTATGTATTAGCATGGAGCCATGCACTTTATGAAGACTATTTATTTATTGTTTCCGATGGTATTTATCATTTGTATATCAGTTGTACTGATTTGTATTATATATTTAAACGAAAGAAGAGGCAGAAAAGATTTACCCTCTGAAACCCAGAAATCTAGACTTGCCTTACTGTTCCTGGCAGACATATTGAATCTGACATTCTGGATGAAAATTAATTATTATACAAAATTCAAACTGAAATTTGATCTTTCAGGACACCAGCATCAGTGTAACATTCAGGTTGTGTAGTGTAAAATGTCCTGCATAGTGTCAAATGTCCTGCATAGTGTAATATGTCCTGCATAGTGTAAAATGCATAGTGTAAAATGTCCTGCATAGTGTAAAATGTCCTGCATAGTGTAAAATGTCCTGCATATTGTAAAATGTCATGCATAGTGTAAAATGCATAGTGTAAAATGTCCTGCATAGTGTAAAATGCATAGTGTAAAATGTCCTGCATAGTGTAAAATGTCCTGCATAATGTAAAATGTCCTGCATAGTGTAAAATGTCCTGCATAGTAAAATGTCCTGCATAGTGTAAAATGTCCTGCATAGTGTAAAATGTCCTATTTACAAAGGAACTATTTTATCGCAAACATTTGGAAGTCATTTGGAGATGACCTTGGAAGTACAGGGATACTTGTACGAAGTTTTCCAACCATGTAGTAATATGTTATATGTGACATCTCACTTCTGCCATGGCTGAGGTCTATTGTAGAGAGTTATTGCCACATTTCAAAGTTGGGTGAACAAGAAAAGCATATAAGTATTACTTTCTTACGTCCAGTAAAGAGGCATACAAAGGGAACAGTATCCAGTGTTTTGTGAGAGTTTGTGGTAGGAATGTTTCACGGGTAGCCATCTTGGAATTCTTATTAATATCCAATATGGACAAATATACATAGGTGTGAGTGTTTATTTTATGTGTTTTTTTCATGTATTGGTATGTGTTTGATATTGTTGGGGCAAAATGTTTTCCCCAAATTTGGAGATATTTTCTTTTGGGGATTTATTTTCAGGATTGTGTACAGTGGATGGTGTGTTGAAATACACGACTGAATTTTCTGAGTTTGAATACAATCTTCATCACAATAATCGTCACGTATGGGGGAAAGATTCCAGCTGTGACTTAAAACAAGAATTCACTCACTCATCACAATAAATCAACCCTTTGCATTTTGTAATCTTAAGCACTTCCCCCTGAGCTATCAAAATTATTTTTGTTATTGTTTACTTTAACCCTTTCCCTGCTGGATTAGATATTGCAGCTCTATCGAGCATCTCCAGTTGCCTCCACTATGGAGAGAGTTAAATAAGTCATGGTTAATGTTGTATTGTAAGTCATTCCACAACTAACATTGATTTATTTATTATTTATTTAAAACAATATTTATCTGAAAACTTCCGGGATTCATGAACAACCAACTTAATGTCTCCCAGTTTCACATACAATAACAGGATGACACACGATACACTGAACACATTGTACGTTTTAAAAGTTATATATTATCTGTAACATCAGATATGTTGCCATTGCAGATATCCAACGGGACCAAAGAGAATGGCACACCAGAACCATTTGAGCTATCATTTGATGTGAGCGCTTCCGACACTGTCGATACTACTGCCACTGCCGACACTGCTGCCGACTCTTCCACTGACGTCAACGCCACAGACACTGCCACCGACATGTCATCAAACCCTCTGTACGACCTGAGAGACGAACCGGCATCCAATCCACTGTACGAGTTCGAAAGCCACACCGTGGAGACGTCGGTCGTTAAGTCTCCGTCGAGTCATGGAGTCTCCGACGAACCATCAAATCCTCTGTACGAGCTCTTGGAGACCGACAAAAGTGCAGAGCCTCCCAGCGCCAACCCGCTTTACGACTTTATGTCAAACGGAAACAGCGGATTCGATGAAAACGTCATGCTGCCGACACAAGTGGCTGGTGGTGACGACATCGTTGTTCAGACCGTCACGACGACAGAACAGCATTACGAAAATGCTGCGTTTGGCGACAAAAGTGGTGGAGATTTGATTCAGACAAGGGAGATAATGGAGGAGTTCGAAACAAGGGAGATAACTGAAGGTGATAGAAGTCGAGGGGAGATAACACAGGAGGACCAGCTGTACGTGGAGATGAGTCATCCCAGCGAGCAAGAGGAAGATTTATTGAACGAGTACGAATTTGTGCCGGATACAAATGTCCCGGAGTATCGGAAAGCTTCTGCGAGTCCGGAACTTATCCGAGAGAGAACTCCGGAACAGGTCCGAGAACCAATGCCAGAACCTGTCAAGGAAATGAGTCCAGAACCAGTTAGAGAACCAACTCCGGAACCAGTTAGAGAACCAACTCCGGAACCAGTTAGAGAACCAACCCCAGAACCAGTTAGGGAACCAACTCCGGAACCAGTTAGAGAACCAACTCCGGAACCAGTTAGGGAACCAACTCCGGAACCAGTTAGAGAACCAACACCAGAACCACCACAAGAGGTAAGCTTTTTTTTTCTTCTCACAAATTCAAATCAAACAGTTATTTTCCGTGGTGTATTAGTTTCCAGGAAACCGCAGAAAGGATTGGATACCTGAATGGATGTCAGAAGAGGACGTTTTGTGTCAAGCCCACCACCAACATGTTTGAGATTCACTTCCTGGGTCCTTTTCCACAGAATGATTGCTCATTCATAGTGCTACGAGAGTCATAACTCATTATACACATATATGAGTGGAGACTCTCACAGCACTAGTCTTTCTGTGGAATTGGGGCCTGACCAATACTGCTTCCTGTGCTGGTGAAATGTGGGTCTGGATACAGTGGTTGGAAATATTAGTACACTGATCTTTCAGTGTACTGTAAACTTGGCTTTGGAATTCATCAGGGAATACAGGAAGTGAATTCCATTCAATGTGTTTTTAAAACTTGCCGTTCATTAGACTGTTGTTGAATGCATGTACAATCTACTATGGATGCTTTTTCTTACTTCAAATAACATGTTTATCATTTGCATGTGTTTAGAGCATGGTTTTTCGTAATATGGTGAAGAATGGTTAAATGTCGAATATATGTTGGTGTATTTGTGTGTGTATCTTATCTTTGTGTGTGTGTGTGTCTGCGTGTGTGTGTGTGTGTGTGTGTGTGTGTGTGGGTGGGTGTGTGTGGGTGGGTGTGTGTGTGTGTTGTGTTTATGTGCAGAATTTGCATCTTAGAATGTGTTTTTATAACAATAATGACATTTACCATTTGTATGATGACGATGATGATGATGATGATGATGATATTGATATTATTCATTGTTTTATTTTTCATATGCACTCATGTTTTTCTCTATCATTTTATATTCATCCCCACCTTCATGCTCATTCACATTATTATTTTGTACAATTTAACAAAAATATAATCTCCTACAACCACTGTGTTTTTGTCATCATAACCGATTCAACATTCGCCATAAATCAACCGGCAGCCATACTTGTGGTAACTTTCCACCAACGCAGATTGCATACCTAGACGGGATATTTATTAATAGGTTGTGATATGTGACTGATTAGTCTGTGTCACACCTTGTTCTCGCCCAAATGCTCCCACCAGGTATTCAAAATATCGGCCTAGAGAAGATAAGCAAGTCTAGATTTCCTGGAGAACAAGGGTAAAGACTTTCCGTGGCTCCTTTCATATGAACATAATACCAATCAATATAATATATATTTAAACTATTTGCTTTCACCCTCTGACTACGTGACTGATCTGTATTTGCTGGTGACCTGGTCGCCATATGAAATGCACATCAATCAATATTGGTATTACTGTTCTATTCCCATTGGAGATGCACTTAGCGCCGTTAAGAGCTCTATTAATTCAGCTGATCAGGGATTTTCTAGAACGTTATTTTCCCTGTGACAAATCATGTTTGGGGCATCGAAGTAAACATTTAGAATATATATATATATATATATATATATATATATATATTTTGTGGACACTGACTGAAGAGCAATATAATCACAAATCATAAATCACATTATTGTAATAAAAATAATATTATCATTGCCCTATAAATGGTGGTGGTTATCTCCCTTGGTTATGTGCTAGAAAACTTCAATTTTTTTGGACAAAATCATTTCGCCTAAATGTGATGATTATTCACAAAAAAATTGATTAATACAAGGTTTTTTTTCCACATCAATTAAGAATTGAATATAATTACAGATAAGTAGTTAATTTTTAACGCAGGTTGAATGTGGAATATTTTACAATTGTATGTGTCATTTATAATGATTGTCATTATTTCAGTGTGTAATCTTCGGAAATATTCAATTTATGATAGTCCAAGATTTATTTAAATTTATAACGAGCATTGATGTTAATTTATAACGAGCATTGATGTAACAATTTGACACATCTTAAGTGATTTTATGTATACTTCAGTATTTGTTTCCATGCTCAACTGTTAAGATAGTAATAATCTAAGGGTAAATATTTATACGAGGAATGGAATACCAATATATTTTGCAAATCAACGTCAATTTCACCTGTAGGTTAATGGAGTTCGCATGTTACGACAGCTATTGACGACTTGTACATTTCGCGGGATCAATCCGCAAGGCATATTGACACATTGAGGCAATGTTGATCTTCTCGGGCTCTAACAATGCGGCCTATTTGGTGAGAAACTACCTAGAACCTATACCCCTTTGGATTGACTATGGCGGTAGATCAAGGCTGGTCACTTCAGCATTTAGCTGGAGATTGTTAAATGCTGTAGATAGAAATCACAACATTCTTGACAGCTCTGAAGATGGGACAAGGGAGGTAACTTGTTCTAAAAGGTACGTTGTAAACATAATTTCATGATCTTTCATGTAAAGATCTAAATCTGAATTAATTGGTATGGGGAACTGGCTCAGAGATCACAAATCCTTTTTGAGTATGATTTCATGCTCCTCAAAAGTTTTGTTTACAAATTCCATTATAGAATTTGACCTTGAGCATGAAATCGTACTCAAAATGTGACCAATTTGGGGGTATTTTGGCATCTGAAGCATAGAGCTGATTTACCTTAAACGCTGTCATAACTTTACTTGGGCATCTAATATTGCAATCACGATGGAGGTTAATAGTAAATTAGTTTTTTTAAATTTTAATTAAACATTTTCAGTTTTGTTATGTTGTATTTGATTACGGTATGTGTTATTAGAGTTGTTTCCCTTTTCTATGTAAAATGATGAAGAACAGGGACCGTAAGTAGACATGAGATAACTTGAGATTCATTTAAAATCCGGTGACATAAACTCGTCAAACATCTAACTGCGCTACTCATTGAATGACAGCTGACAATATCCCATTGTGACATCACATGAAAAGATAATCATAGCAACCATCGCAAGCCTCACTAGCATCTGTGCTATAATGTTCACGATATATCGTCTACAGATATTTTCATGATTTACGTTTATTTGAACATTTTTATCAATGACTATAGTTACATTTTCAAATCATGGTGTATCGATTTTCTTATTTTGATTATTTTGACTGGACATTGTGTCTAATGTTATATCTCCAATTAGGTGTCACCAAATGCCAGTCACTGGAAATAACCCAGACGAGAATTACTATTCCTATTGGGTGTGTTCTGATTAGATAACACCGTGAATCGTGCAAAGTCTTCATTTCTTTAGTGAGTGATTATGGAGTTTAACGTCGCTGCGGGAATCTTTCACCCATTTGCTACGATCATTTCTTTAGAAGTACACTGTTATATATATATATATAAATATACTGTGATGGCGATGGTTCTTAATATATAATATATTGCATTCAGGGTGTAAATACCACAACTTTCTGCAGAATTTCCACAAAGAAGTATGTTAATGCATCAGCATGCACTCAACACATATATACATTTGTCTACCATGACAAATGGACTATTCGTATTCATGAATTGGAAAGCTGGAATTTGTATGCCCATTTCTACATGACCATCCCCCAATTACCAACAAAACAAGTTTATGGAGCAGTGACACAAGCTTATGACACTATCTGTCCTTTACTACCTTCCTATTCTGACCATCCCTTTAAAAACCTTCTGAGCAAGAAACCAACATCGCAAGAAATCAAAATTGTCCAAGCCAAGACGCTTGCCAGTTATGTCACGTGTTCAAGAAGGACAAATCAGCCAAAGAGAATTTCCAAGTGATCGGCTTGGCCCTTTAATTTACAACTTCACACCTTCACACAACTCTGTCATGGCTACGTAATCAATTTCCACAAATAAAAGGAAACGTTGAGCTATCGTCATTTTGCAAGCTGGCTTTAAGCACACCAATGTAGGACAAACCTTGACCTTTGGCCTAGGCTATTGTTGAGCTTATTGATTCATATGACTTTGTAAGCCAAGTAAATGTAGTTCCTTTAAGCCACCATTACTAGATATTTACTTCCAAGTTCAGTCAGTGAATGCAATTTTGTAACACCACCTTTAATCATTCGACAAGAGCTTGGAAAGTTGTCTAAACAAGATAAGTTGATATTACAAAGACCATCCATGAAGTATACCATGCTCATTTTAGGTAAAATGTTTTCTCGGCTGTCCATGTTGTTCCGTGTTAGTTTCTTAATTAATTAATTAATTAATACAGAAATAGAATATATAGCAAATTTATGTAGAATAGACAAAATTTGTAACAGCGTGCAAACTGATAAAAATTTATTATCAAAAATTCTCAATGTAAATCTATGGGTGATATTTTGAATAGGAGTATTTGGGTGAGACTAGCACTACAGATGTTGCCAGTTTCCTCCTACCCTAAACTGACAAACTGTAATATAAGTGAAAGAATCTTGAAAGCGGCTCTAAACCCCAATACAAAAATTATATATTTTCACTACTAATAGAATTACATTATCACTCTTTCATCAGCTGTCTCTATACTGTAAAAAACATAAAGAAGTACTACATGTAGAATTGATCAAGGAAAAAGGTATGATTAACTTCACGAAAACCTTGAAAATATTACCTTAATTTCCTGACAATTTCCTCACACACCCCCCCCCCCTTTCCCTTTTTCCATCCCTCTTTTGTCCAATCATGGTATTGGTCAATCGCAAATGGACATTGAGCATAATCTGGTGTGATAGACCAAGAGTATCAGATGTTCTTAGGTGTTGATGATACTAATGATGGCGATAGATTGGTTATTACTTCTCGCTGAGTCCATATCAGCTATAACAGTATAATGTGGAATTGGCCGTTCTATGAGAGCCAAGGACGGACCCAATCCTTCGAGGTCGGACATGGTCAACTTCTGGTCAAGTGGGTCTTTATCATTTGCCAACACATAATGCTAAGAATATCTTCTAAATATAGTTTTCTGACTATAATAATACTAGTAATAATAATAATAATAATAATATGTGCATTTATATAGTGCCACATACACCATTATTGGTGCTTTCTACACTTATGGCAAATTAATAATGATGAAATGGGTTAACTAAGACTTTGATAGTGGTAACATGTAATAATGATAAAATGGTTTAACTAAGACTTTGAGATTGGTAATATGTCATGCGTTAATCATACCAGGTCATCGTAATGGATGACAGTCGCATTCTAAAATTCGCCTTTAATGCCCCAGTCTTAGTGTCACGATTTGGTCGCCATGTTTAGCTACATTGCAAAACGTGGCCGCAACGTGGCATAACGTGGATGAAACGTGAACTGGAAAAATTAATTTTTGACATTCAAAATTACCGGATAACAATGGGGGTCAGAAATGGGGAACAACGACTAAAACGTGACACTATGACTGTGACATAAAACACAAAACATTTTGGAATTGCAATTTCCTGAAAATCGTACGTCATAGAACTCCCTGATTCGTATTCCTATCCTTTATGTTTATTCATCACTTTTCTCTATGGAGAGTATTGACTAAGTACTGACCGGCACTAGCTGTGAGGACAAGGTCAAGGTCACCTGGTATTGACCAGACTGGACAATGATAACACCGATGAATGGAGACCCGAATCGCATCAGCTGATTGTATACCGTAAATATGCCTCCCAGAGATAAATGGCAGAGTGGAAATGGCAGTCATAAAACAGGCGGCACTTCCAATGAACTCAAATCTGCATTTAAAGCAGCATGGCTAAAGATGTCATCGATTTCAAATAAGTAAATAAATCAAATCTAAATATTCATATAGGAAAAGGTTCCTCTGAAATATTTGTACACTTTTGTAATTTGTCGGATTTTGTGCGATTTGGTTGGATTTATTTTTGAATATTAAAACGTTTTTGTGATGGAAAACGAAGTAATCTTCTGGTGAGATGTACACATAGCATGTGCATTATTAACATCTTGGAAGGTATGGATATCGAATATGCACTTACAGCCAAAATAATTGGATGTCACGCAGTAAATTCTGCATAAAGATAATATAACATAATGCAAATATTGCCCAAAAGGAAAGTACAGTGGCATGACTTGCACGTTAAACAAAATAGATTAGAAAAAAAAAAAATTCATGAGCTTTAATGATGCCTTAGTCCAGCCTTACTGTACTGTACAGTCTGGTCACTGGTACAGATCAATGAGTTCTATAAGGCATTTCCAGTTGCCTTCAATATGGAGGTTATTGTAGCAATGTCTAATATTTCACTTGTCAAACATTTTTAATTCACAGTGTTTGCCTACTTAATTTTCAATAATATATCTTCTGGGTTTTTTTATCTGTAAAAATTTGAATCTAATACTCAAAATCTTTGTTATCCCCTAATACCATTTTTATTCTGCATGTTATAGGGCTCTAGTCTTTTCATCATCAGCCCCTAATGAGTATGTAACATACAATAAATTCAAAATATTTGTTATCACTGAATGCAATTTTCATTATGCATGTTATAGGGCCGTAATATTTTCGTGATCAGCCCCTGATGAGTATACATACAATACAATAAATCGTATTCTGTTATCTAACTTCACAACGGTTTTCAGAACTTTTTAAAATATGGCGTCTGCGAAGACAATGGTGATATAATTAATGATTTTCAATTATCCTGTGAACGTTATGTCTGCGTCTGCAGCCAGTTCTAGCAACGCCCAGTCCTGAGAACAAAGCCCATGGAGCTTTGTCTGGCTAGCGGAAGAGGAAATATGTTTGTTCAATTTGGATCGGAATTCATTTCTGTGATTATTTTGGCTTCAGTTTATTCCTGGAAATCTTGAGCTATTTGCTGGTGTCTACTTCGACTTTAGCCGTGAAATATCTGAAGATTGTGGATTACATACGATCTTGAAATGTGTTTTTTTT
This sequence comes from Lepetodrilus schrolli, assembly GCA_032361225.1. Classification (NCBI taxonomy): domain Eukaryota; kingdom Metazoa; phylum Mollusca; class Gastropoda; order Lepetellida; family Lepetodrilidae; genus Lepetodrilus; species Lepetodrilus schrolli. The sequence goes on along the minus strand of JAUTBT010041722.1, from coordinate 21,469 downwards.
GCCGTACATTTCTTTTAGTTATTACTGATTCTTTTATTTTGTGTTTTGTTTTTTGCAGTTGATTTCTTCATAAACATAATTTGGGGAAATAAATCACTATTTGAAGTAGAAGTCAATATAATATAATTTATACAATATCATATCATAAATATTTTTTAAATTTCTAAACATATTCATATTTTATTTTATTTTATTTTTTCGTAAATTATAATAATTTTTCGTCAAAATAAGCCATAAATTGATGCATATTCCGGATAACAGCAGGATAGCAAATCCCGAATAGCAGGGATCAATATAGCGGATAGAGATACCACTCGACACCAGATAGGTAAAGATGTCACATGACATATATCGACAAGTGCCACGCCCCCTTCACAGGTTGAAGGCTCACTTTTACACAGGTAGATATATATGTATCTTATAACATTACATAATGTCATCATTGTCTTAGGAAGGGTTGATAGATGAACGTTGTCAGGAAATTAAGGTAATATTTTCAAGGTTTTCGTGAAGTTAATCATACCTTTTTCCTTGATCAATTCTACATGTAGTACTTCTTTTTGGTTTAATATCGTTGCGGGCTATCACAACCAATGTTCATTTTATCATGGCAATATTAAGTTATTATGTAATTTGTCATGGTTTTTCTCTCCAATACGGCATTAATTGTATGACTGGTTGCAGTACTGAGGGTCTTTCATTGCCTACAATAGGTAAAAGGTTTAAATGTGCATTTATGGAGGGGAGGAGAGGAGAGAGAGAGGGGCGGGGGGAGGGGGTAAATATGTTTTGGGATGTATTTCTTCCACCAAAGTGCGAATTCTAAAACAAAACAACAACAACAAAATCCAGCCATATTTAAATAGTATATTGAGACGGGGCAGAAACTACATGAAGGACACTTAAACAGGTTTTTCCAGCACTTTTAAAACCGTTCACAAACATATGGGGGGAAAAATACAAACAATGGTTTTTTTTATCTCCCTCACTAGAATGTATCCTAATTTAGTTTTCAATCGGCCACTGGACTCTTTAAGGGATACGGCGTGGTTCACAGTTTTGAAATATGTGGCAACATTTGTTTAGATAACAAAGATGCTAGGAATGAGATGTCGTGTACTGCAACACAGGTACGGTTATTAGGTTACTGTTTGTACACGTGTTTGTAGAGGTTGAAAAGGAGGTTGAAATAGTAATTGATAAGATCTCGATCTCTTTCTTACCTTCGTTCACAGGGATTTTATCTAAATATTTTGTCAACCTATAAAGGAAGTGGCATTTCGCCTGACATGTTGTAGCCTTAGGGTGTATTCAGGTTGATGTATCATACTATTTGCAATGTTCAGTGTATTAAAGACTTATTTATATCTATTTTTTTGTTTGTATTAATGAAAAATTATCGAATTAGTTTTTTTTCTGTATGAAATTAATTTTATTCATAATTGGCAATCATTTATAGTTAATTTATGTTTCACTGAATGAATATTAATAAATTATTCCATATAGAAGTAACATGACTGATAGAATGATTTTATTATAGTGTATTGACTGGTGAACACTTTTTACCATTAATTCAGCTTCTTTTAATATTATTGTATCATCTAGCTGGTAATCATTATTTATTATGATAGTAAAATAAAATAAAATAAAATAAATATTATTATTATTATTATTAGTAGTAGTAGTAGTAGTAGTAGTAGTAGTAGTAGTAGTAGTAGTAGTTAATAATAAATATAAATTATAATAATATTGCATTTTTGAAAAATAATTGTTGATTGTATATGACATTTCAGAGGTCACAACAACCTGGAAAAGTCTTCCTAATGTTTATTTTATGGTTACAAACATATTTTAAGCATGCACTTTATGGCTATTTATAATTGTAAACAGGTCATGGCATTACCTTTTAAACTTTACCTTGAGCATTACAACTCAAATATGAACAAAGGGGAGTAACTCTAACCAGCCAGTGTCAAGAAATAGAATTAATATTAATATTAATATTTCATGAATAACTTTCCAGTTACAATTAAAAAATTTAAACATCTGGTTTATTCCATTTCTAATTGATTCGTCACTGAGGAAATATTTCATGAATGTTTAACGTCATGAGTTTGAATGCAACAATGTAGTCGAGATATATTTTGTCTGCATGGTTGCTCGTGCATTGAATGTTCTTCTTTTTGAAAGTTCTTTGTTAGGCTAATAATGACTACTGGGCATGCTCATGTCAAGGTCAAACAGGTACTAAACTGCAGATCTTTCAGACTTACAATTTTATGACGTAACATTATACACCCGACAAGGGTATATTTCTTTCTGTACAACCAACAGGTGCATGGATATAAGAAGGTCGCCAAAAAATATTTCAACAGCTAAGTCTAAACATCTTACTCCACTGTGTAATAAGGGATTTTTAATGCTATTTATGGAATGAACGGGGTGGGGAAGAAGTGTGGGGGGTTGGGGTGGGGTGGGGGTGGGAGGGAGGAGGAGGGAAGTTGGGGGTGACAGGCGACTGTAATATGTTTATGTTCAAATCTGAAGAACGCTTTGCTGAATTGGTTATGATACTGTCGTCTAGACAATACTGCATGGCACAGTGAGAACATTATATAACTATATGATACTGGATGTAATGTGAGTTTCTTTTAATAATCTACCATATATATATTTGAACCTACAACAATTAATAATATTGTGTGAAATATTCCTGCATTGACGTAAATCATTAGTTCAATCAAAAATGTCGGAAATATGACTTATTCAGTATCCATGGTTACAATTTGATAATAGGTTGTAACAGTTTGATGAATTTGATGAATTCTTTTAATAATCTACCATATATTTATTTGAACCTAGAACAATTAATAATATTTTAGGCTAGGTATAGTTTTCGGCTATGTTTTCGGCTATGGGTGAAATATTCCTGCATTAACGTAAATCATTAGTTCAATCAAAAACGTCGGAAATATTACTTATTCACTATCCATGGTTACAATTTGTAATATATTAAGGGGCGGGTGGTAGTGCAGTGGTAGAACGTTGGACTTCAGAGCCAACGGTTCCAGGTTCAATCCCGCCCCACAAAAGTTACGTTTCTAACGCGATATTGATAGGATGCGCAATCTGCCACTCTACGCGATATTGATAGGATTCACAGTCTGTAGAGTGGCAATGCACTTATCATCCTTGGTCTTGTCAGTACCAGCCGATGCTCGCAGGTTTAATGCAACATTCAGCGCTACAGATGTTGCAGGTTTCCTGCTGCCCTAAACTGAGAAGCCATGATGTAAGTGAAAGAATCTTGAAAGCAGCTCTAAACTCCAATTTAAAAATATATAATATGTATGTAATGTATTATATTTTTGAGACTTCAACATGTTCCAATTCCAACAGAAAAAATATAATTATATTAACATTCTTGTGATATATTTATAATAAATTATATCAGTTATAACATTAACCCCAAATCTGTTAATAATAGATGTAATATTGTTAATCACTGTTCTATTTATTTACAACATTTTCAACATTTAATTGGTTACAGTTATATTTGTGGTCAGTTTGAAATTTATATTTGATTTATTTTTATTTGGATTTTGTCATGCCATATAGCTTACAGTTTTCATTCCCTAAAAAATACTTTTATGAGAATACAAGCAATTGGATACACTAATCCATATACAATGGGTAGGAAAGACTAACTCTAATCATCAGTGTACTCAATAGCGTTAAGTAGGTTTAATGTTTAATTAAACAGCTTAAGGGCTTGTAAGACTTTTGTACTGGCCCTCCTGTTTGAAAGTGACACTGATATCAACAAGACAAATGGTGTATATATACACATGATACAGGGAGGTGTTTATAATCTTACATCAGTCTGTGAAAGTTGATCAAGGTGATGTGGACACAGGTAGTAATGGCTTTCTTTCTAGTAGATGCTGATGGATGTTATTCATGAATGCAATTTTAATATTTGATGAACATTGGACTATATTGATATGGAGATGCCGGATGTATCATGCATATCTACAACAGTAATATTATACAATCTAAAGATCCTTCTTTGATCTTTCAGTAAGTGTTTTGTATCAATATATTGAAACTTTATATCAACTAAATATAATAATATTCAGGTAATAATTTATATCAAATGTTGACAAATCGTGACATTTCAATCATTAAAACAGCGTTAATATTCTTCCTATTCTAATTTTGTATTTATTCATTTATTCTTATATTTAGTTAATTATATTTTTTAATGTTATAATTAAAAATTTTTAACCTTCTTCCTACCGGTGACAACCAGGGATGCCCGATATATCACTGATTACAATTAATCCAGAAGAGAATGGGATAAGAAAAGGGGGAAAAAATAAACGATTCAAATATATGTAAACATACAAACAGGAAGTAAAATGTTAAATCCTAGTTTGAATCCTATTATAACCCATAAGCCACTAACGTGTTGCTAAGAAATGCCATTCAACGTCCACGGTATTCTGTTAGTTATTCAGTTATGGAGTACTGGACTGATTTTTGTCCAGTATTGAATTCAACGAGGAAGTATTTATGGGTTCCGATTGCTTGATGTCGGGTTTCTATCAAAAAGACGGTTGGAAGTTTACCTTACACTATTTCAGGTAATATTTATTTCTGAAGTAGGCCGGTTCCATTTATATCTGGTTGTAAGGCGTAAGAGTTTAACATTTGTCATGTTGGTGGCAATTGGAAATGCCCTATTGATCCACGATTTTGAGTAGTTATGCAAGAAGGGTAATGGATTCTGTGTCGGTAAATTTATATGGACTTTCATTGTTTTTCGTCACGTATGGGTGAAAGATTCCAACTGCAATGTTAACTAACAAATCTCTTTTGAAGTCTACTTCTTACTTTTGGTATCGTCATTTATGGTTGAAAGATTCCTGCTGGGACGTAAAACAATAATTCACTCGTGAATTCACTTACTTTGGGTTCTAGAATGATTTCACTACATTGGCACGTTTGATGAGTATTTATAGATCTTCAAAGTTGGGTTACCTTATCTCCAGATCAGACATATAGGTAATAAGTACAAATGTCAACTCGGTTCATCGAACAGTAGATCTTTAAGACGCGAGGAATATTAGTCATAACATGTTGAATGGCCATGGTTTATATATGTAGTTATTCTTGTTGAGTGAATATCGTCAATGGCTGTATATTTCAGGTGCACCGGTTCAGATTGGAAAACAATGAATTTCGAGACTTGCATGAGGGATTTCAGTCTCAAGACGACTGTGTTGACAGCTGTGAACAAGACTGTAACATTATGGTGACGCTCTAATGGTGCTTTTGTTGAAACATGGAAATGACGGAAGGGTCGCGTACGGAAAACAAATATTGACGTGAAGACATGTACAATGTGTGTACATGAAGTAATTTTTGACAGGTGAAAAATTGAAATTGTCTTTAACCGATTATTTAAATTACTGCTGGATTATTAACAGCGAAACAGGATTATAAACAGTACAGTGGAATTATCAAATCCGTGAAGTTTGTGATAGAGATATATATGTTATTAAGAGATCAAAATTACAACTGGTAGTGAAACGAGCGTATTAACAGTGAAACGCAAATGTGTTCACCAGTGACATTGAATGAATATTGACGAGGAAATAAACGTATCATTAACAGCGTATATACATGTTCCTGTCCAGACATTTACACCGTGGACCTGACTTTGTTGACGCATGATTGACACCTGTCAGTCAGTGAGATGTGCATGTCCAGCAATTCAGTGGATTACTATGTGATGTGACACAATACGCGACACAATCCGTGACACAGCGCAGTGGATACAAGACCCAGACACCATGACTTGTTACTTAACGTGACTCGATAATGACGATTGTCGAAGTCTACAAGGAGATTATCCTGCGGCAATATTTATAGGAACTTAATTCAACTTGGACATTGAATGAAGATACCCCTAAACTGTACCTAAATGGTATCAGCTGGAATTAAGTTGACCAAGTATCGCGGATAGCTGCCGGAATACGGGATAGTCTTCAGTGATTGTGGTATGATGTTTTTCTAAATCCATATTCTTGACGTCATCTGATAAATTTAGCCAAATGTGACACGGACTAGTGACTGCCAATAAATGCAAGAAACCTCCTAATTTAATACAATACACATATTTCATTAAAGTAATATTGGATTCCAAGGAAGCCTACATGACATGCAAATAAGACATGCATTGTAGAGGTATCAGCTAGATTGCTTCCCCTGATACACACCCAGTTATGTCATAGGTCGTGACATTCCATGTTCATAGCTCGGAGCTATATCATGTCTATAGCTGGCATGTCACTCAGTCCAACCAGTTATACTGACACAAACATTCATGATTATTGAGTGGATAGGTTTGCGAAGCCCTCAAAATTGATGTGAAACTTGCGAAAATTGACGTGAAACCTGTGAAATAGACAATCTACATTGTGAAACATGGCATGCTGATTTTTTGTATTCAATTTGTTTGTTTTATTACTTTGATAACACTCTGTGATAACATATAGACATTCTGAGATACCAAGATACAGTGATTAACACACAAAAAGTACATTTGAGGATTTTTTTTATTGGCGCCATTTTCGCTTTACCATAAGATGCCATCAATTGATGAGAATTCAAACATGGAATCTACAAAAAAGAACGTTTCTGTGGAGATCGGCATTGCTCGTCGACTTGACCAACCTTGGGAGGAGCACATGAAAGCTGTTGTGGTTAAGGACAGTCGAGGTGACAACCTCGTGCCAAATCTGCACGGCGATGGCAACGCACCGTTGACGCCAATCGATAAGGATTCCGAAGATAAAAACATGTCCTTGGGCAGTCTGTGTGATACGTTGGATGAAGGCACCAGCGTGGATGGATTCATATTCGAAGAAAATCATTTTCAAGGGGGAACAAGACAGGAAGAGATGACGGAAGGAGTTGGTCTGTCTGAAGGAATTGGTCCATTTGGAGACACACCCCACGATGACAAAAAGAATGGATCAGCAATTTTAGATGTTCTCGCAGTCTGGCCTCAAGCTTCTTCAATTCCAGAAGTGACAATCTGTGATGACTCCAAATTGAATAGCAATTTGAATAATAGCGAAAGTAGTAATGGCAGCGACACTGGTCTTGAATCATTCCTGGACATATCTACAGCCAGCTTTAGCGTTAAAACCGACAATGAAACAGACGTGACCAAAGACTCGGCCATCGTTCTGGACAGTCCTGGAGGATGTTCTCTTCTGTCCGGAATGGACAGCATGCAGCTCCAAAGAGAGGACAGTACATCCAGTTTAGTGTACACCGAGAAAGACATATCTGAAATCCTGAGTGACGAACAATCCGATGGTGCTGTAGCCAAGGAATCTGTTGGAATTTCTGATGGTTCAGTTGGTGGAACTCATATTTTTGAAATTTCAGATATGTCAAAGTTTCGCTCCAAGGGAGAAGTTATTGTAGATGTTAAGCAGGTGGAGACAATTCCTTGTGATGTGTACAGTGAAAAGCACAATGTTAGTGATTTGCCATATGTTGATGAGCTATCCGGCTTTGTAGATGACAGAGAAGGGAAGATAACTCCGTCTGTGAGCAATGAAGGTGACATGGACAACAGCAGAGAAGAGACAATAACTCTGTCTGTGAGCAATGAAACTAATGTGGCCGACAGCAGAGAAGGGAAGATAACTCTATCTGTGTTCAGTGAAAGGGACATGGACAACAGCAGAGAAGAGACAATAACTCTGTCTGTGAGCAATGAAACTAATGTCGCCGACAGCAGAGAAGGGAAGATAACTCTATCTGTGTGCAGTGAAAGGGACAATGTTATTAATGGGCAAAACAACAATATTATTGAACCATCAGCTGCATCAAATGAAGGCAATATTATCAGTACCAAAGAAAACAAGCCCAAACCTTCTAGTGATGTCCTCAATTCCATATTTGGAGAACCAGCTACACCAGTGATATATGATGAATCTTCAGTAGACATAAAGGAATTTGAGACAGACACAACCCAAATTGAAAGCACTCCAGTGAGTAGAACACCCATAAAACCAAGATCTGGCGGTTTCCTGGACTCCTTATTTGGTCCTTCTCCTAGTAAGTCCAGAAAAGAATGTAAAAATGGTGACGTGGAGACTGAAGCTCGGAAAGCAAAGCGATCCAGCGGATTACTTGATTCCATATTCGGACCTCCACCTGTTAAACCTGTGGCCAAGGACAAATCAGAAGCTCCTGAAAGTATCACAGAGAAACAAGGAACAGAAGCTCTTAATAGCAAAAGTGACCAAGTAAAGCCTGCTGAGCATGAACCCAAACAGACTGGCAGATTTCTCAATTCAGTCTTTGATTCCCAAACTGCCCTGGACATATCAGATATAACAGTCCCAGAAAATCCTGATGAAAAACAGAATCTAGGGACAAGTGTGGACACCAAAGAAGCTGTGGAGAAGCGTGAACAATCATTTGAAGCAAATGATCCTGAACAACTATCTAGCACTCTTGGTTCTTTCCTGAACATATCAATCCCAGAAAATCCTGAACATAAACAGAATCTAGTGATGAATGTGGACACCGAAGAAGCTGTGGAGAACCATGAACAATTATTTGAAGCAAATGATCCTGAACAACTGTCTAGAACTCTTGGTTCTTTCCTGAACATATCAGTCCCAGAAAATCCTGATGAAAAACCAAATCTAGGGACAAATATGGACACCAAAGAAGCTGTGGAGAAGCATGAACAATCATTCGAAGCAGATAATCCTGAACAACTGTCTTGCAATCTTGATTCCTTCAGAAATACATGTTCCAAGAATGGAGAAAATATCAAGGGCGATAAACCATCAGAAAGAACTTACAAAAGAGAAAGAAGCATTGACAAAGGAGAAGGAAGCACTGACAAAGGGGTAGAAAGAATTGACAAAGGAGAAGAAAGCACTGACAAAGTGGTAGAAAGCACTGACAAAGGAGAAGAAAGCACTGACAAAGTGGTAGAAAGCACTGACAAAGGAGAAAAAAGCACTGACAAAGGGGTAGAAAGCACTGACAAAGGAGAAAAAAGCACAGATAAAGTAAAAGAAAGTGTTGATGGAAACGAAATAGGTATTAATGTGTCAATAGTTGGACAAATTAATGACAGCAAAACTGTGGACATTTCTTCTGACAATCTACTCAATATATCTGAATTAAGTTCATCAGATCCACAGATTGTATATAACCTTGATGACATATCAGAAGTTATTGACTCAAGCTGTAAGATGTCTGAGGACTCATTGGAAATGCATGTAGACATGAATGCAGACATTACTGCCAATGGCAAAATAGATGTGCAACCAGTTTCCTTGAGTGTGGTCAATGAAGTCAAGGATAGAGAAGATGATGATGAGGTTAAGGATATGGAGGTTATTTGTGAGTTCAATGAGGTCATGGTTAAAGAGGTCAAGGATGAAGAAAATGTTGAAGAGGTCAAGAACGATGAAGATGGCAGTAAAGAAGTCACTGTTGAAGTTGTCAATGATGAAGATGCCAATGATGAAGATGTCAAGGATGAAGATGTCAAAGTCGAAGATGTCAAGGATGATGACATCAATGTTGAAGACATCAAGGATGAAGAAGTCAAGAAGGAGGAAGACCAGTTAATTTCAGGACAACTGGCTGAAAGCAAAGAGACATCCCAAGCTGTTTACAGCAAAAGTTTCAATGTTCTTGGTGAGCTGGCATCTGTTGATGAGAACACTCATACTGTAAATGAAACAGCAGATGTGATGGTTGAATTAAAAGTGAATGTCACTGAAAAGTCTGAGATAAATGAACAAGTGACTGTAGATGATCAATCACAGAACAGCAGTAATGTAGATCCAGCATCCATATCCAATGCAGACAGTACTACCAGTACCAAAGACAGCAAGCCCAAAGCATCCGGTGGCTTCCTTGATTCAATATTTGGTTCACCATCTAAATCAGTTACAAATCTTGATTCAAATGTTACAAAGACTCAAAGCACACCATTGAAGAGTATTCCTCAGAAACAGAAATCTGGTGGTTTTCTTGATTCCATATTTGGATCTCCTTCGAGAAAGTCTAATTCCAGAAGTAATACAGGAGCCCCTGGCAACAAGGGAGACAATCCTGAAACAGAAATTGTCCCCAAACCCAAACCAGCTGGAGGATTTCTTGATTCTATGTTTGGACCTCCAACTGTTAAAGTAATCATCAAGAGCAATGCAGAATCACAGGGTACGGTTGCAGAGGAACAGACACCAGATCATCAGATCACATCAGGTGGTCATGACACATCAGAGTTTACCAACACAAGCTGTAGTATTTCTCAGGACTTTAGCAAAATAGGCATAGACAGGAATGTGGAACATAGTATCAATGATAAGACAGATGTCCAATCAGATCCTTTGAATGAGTCCATGAAAGTCAAAGATAGAGGATTTGTTGATGGGAAGGTCAAGGCTAATGAGGTCAAGGATGATGAGGTCAAGGATAATGAGATCAAGGATGATCAGGTCAAGGATGATTATGATGTCAAGGATGATGGAATAATGGAAGATATCAAAAATGAGGTAAAGGTGGATGAAGAAGGTGATTGTGAGATGGTCATGGATGAAGAGGCTAACTATGACAAAATAAAGGATGAAGTCAAGAATGAGGTCATCAACAATGATATCATAAGTGGAGAGGTCAAGAATGAGGAAAGGATAGATGATGAGAACAAGGATGAAAAACTCGAGGATGAAAAACTCAGGGACGATGAGGTCAAGGATGAAAAACTCAAGTATGATGAGATGGAGGATGAAGACAATCAGAGAAGAGGAGAACAGTTGGATAAAGACGAAGAATATATCTGTGATACTAGTGAAGTGCAATCTTACGTAGCTGCTGATAAAACTAGCAAGGAACTGGCAGAGCATATTTCTGTCCAGAGTACAGAGGTGAGCATTCCTATCAGTTACATTGACTCTGTAAATGACATAGCCAATGATGCCTTAGAAACTAGCAATGCTGTTTTGAGCTCGGGGACAGAGGAACTAGGCATAGTAATGGCCTCTACCCCGGCCCAATCTATACAACAAACAATCTGTGATACAACCCCAGACGCTAGTGCAATAAGTGAGAACACTGACTGGTCCAAAATTATGGATGCTAGTTCTGAATGCCCTATAACATATAAAATGAAGGTAGATATTAGTTTAGAAGATCCTTCAACAACCAACAAGGTGGCTGATATAATACAGAAGGGTCTTGACTCTTCCGAAGAATCTAGTTCGCGGTCGGACACCATCTTTGAAAGTCTGACATCTCGAAAAAAGCCTGATGCCAGGTTCAACGATCCCAAGGTCAATGACACTCCCCTGGGCATATCGGTTCACAATCTGGCCGAGAACTTTTCCAGTGCCAGAAGTGACAGCGAAGACAATCTGTTGCATGTGACCAGAGAATTCCGCTCCCCGTCTCCCTCTGGGAGGTCAAATCACGGGGACCCCAGAAACAGGAGTAGAAGTCCTGAGGTCACAATGTCAAAGTTGTCGGCATCTGTGCCAAATCTCCTGGAGACCTCGGATTCCAAAGGTCAGCACGACTTGACCTTGGACGAACTCCGACAGCGAAAGACATCCTTTCAAGCGATCAAGAACATGTTTGAGAAGGCAAATGTCCAAGACTTCAGCCCTCCAAGAATTCGGGGTCCTCTCAATCAGGTAATACTACCTTGCTTGATGGTATTGTACGGCTGAAAATGTTTCAGTTTAGAGATATTCTTGTCGGGGTATTTATTTACTATGTGATCCTGCTATACTATAAATTACTTGTAACTTGATGCCTAAATAATTCCATAAATCCTCCTTTTCCCTCTCAAATTACACATCCTTTTCCACTTGTTATTTTTCAGTTATTTATTTCAGGTTGAATTTCAACATAATATTTAAACAAATCTTTTATCATCACTTTTATATTATTATCATCATCACCATTCTCATCATCATCATTATCATCATCATCATCATCATCATCATCACCTCTTTCATCAATACCACCATTATTATTATTGTCAATATCATCATGAGGTTATGAAATTCTTTTTGAGTACAATTTCATGCTCAACTTTTGTTCATAAATCCCCACACACTATTTGAGTTGAGTATGAAATAGTTCTAAAAAAATAATAATGATAAATTTAACATTGCAAACTGCTATTTGTGTGATTTTCGAGAGAAAGTGAGAATATGATGGAATGTGTAAGATTGTACATGTTTGTTGAACGGTGTGCCATTAACCCATTTCATTAATCCTGTTGGAATGCCATTATTATATTAAAATTCAAGGTAATAATTTTGACAGTGCATGTGTTGCTCTCAGGTAACCTACAGCTCGAGAACATTTATTTCTCTATCTCCGTCGAGTCCAAACCAACCAGAGTTTAGCTCTCGGAGCTCGATCACATTGAGCCAATCGAATGATGGAGACCAGTTGTGGTCTTCGCAAACTGTTGTGAGTAATGTGTCACAGGGTGTATGTATAATTTTGCTTTCAAATTAAAATGGAATCTGTTTATTTACCAATATATATATATTAATTACAGGTATCATATTTCCTTTATGTATTCTCGGAAACACATAAAAATGTATATTTTTCAAATTTTCCAGTTTGTCAATCATCACAATATTTAGAGGCTATCGAATGGGCATCACAGAATTATCTCCCTTTGACTGTAAAGCTTGTTGATATATTACTGAGTTTGATGAAAAGTGAAACATCTTAACTTGAGTCTAGATCTTTCTAATAGAAATCTAGACATCTATATGGTTTCATCAAGTTTGAAAGCAATAAAAAGTATATACATTCATGTGGCACATAATATTTAACATTATATATTGTGTACATTCCTAATTTCAATACTTTATTAACTGTATGTACTTTTTTCAATCCACAAAACAAAGCCCTCTAAACTTTTTATATATGGTCTACACATTTTCATTTCTTTCTTAATTTTATTATTTGTATGTATTTATTGTATTATAAATCTCTTTCACCAAAGTATTGTCACTATTGTTTTGTAAAACTTTTCCTAAATCTTGAACACCTGAACACTGCCACCCTTTCTTGCTGGAAAGTTCAATTTCCTGTATTTTTACATTTTTTATATAAATCATTAAATGGAAGGATTGATTACAGGCACCTGCCATGAATATTTATTACCTACTCTGATTTCTGTAATATACACAACCTGAAAAGGTTACATCCTTTATTTATATCTAGGACTTGGATATTATACTTGTCATTCGATATGCAAATTTTTATATATTTTATCTACCAATCAGAAAAACAATCTAGGCAATATTAGATCTAGAGTTACGTCATCTTAGATTGTGAAAGTTCACTGTGGCTACATATCAAATGACAAATAATATGACGAAATCAAATAACATTATGCAATAATGTTGTAGCTAAAACAAAGCTTTGATTGGTAATTAAAAGTGCAAACTCTAAGAATCAAAACTATGCCTAGATAATCAAGTTATTTTAATATTAATGAACTTTAATTGCTAACTGGGCGACAGATCATATTTCCTATTCCAGAATTCCAACCTTTCTGTACTGCTTACTTTACGGAAATCAGAGAGGGTAACAAATAAGACCAGCCGATTCGAGAATCTGCCTAAACCTTGTTTTGAAATAGTTTACATTGCTTTGTATATTTGGAAAGTATTTTATCATGATTTTTATTCACATTTTTAAACAGAGATTAACTTATAGATACGTACATAACAATACATACAAAGTATACTCAACAAAATTAATTAAGAGCTGGCAGATATTTAGTTGGGAAGCTTTCTATCAAATTTCGAAATCCAGTTCTTGCAAGTTCCTGAAGAGTACCTGGAGGCTGTAGATGTTTGGAAATCTTGTTATTAACATAATATCATGCTAAATTTAAATGTCCAAAATTTGTTAAGTATATATCTTTGAATACATTGTATCACAACCATAACTCAATATAAAAACAAATATTTAGAAATGTGGTAACATTGTAATATCTCTCCCATTATTCCTTGTTTCTATGCTAAATCATGCATATCATCTTTAATCCATAAATCACCAATTAAAATGATATTAAAATATCACATCAAAGATGACTTGTATATTAACAGTTTTTGTTTGATGGCATGAAATGCTTGCTATGTATTCATATCTAGATATCTGCATGCTTTGATTGCTTGAACAATATTTTCTAATTTCTACTTACTTTCAGATCTTGCTAACTGTTGTTTGGTGTATATATATATATATACCGTAATTACCATAATAACTTGAACCCTCTAATAGTCAAACTACTAAATTAAACGTAAACAAAAATAAAAAATCGAAACAATTTTTTTTTATCATCATTTTCTAATTAAACACAATCATAATTTTTATTTTTTTAAAAATCCTTTATTTATATACCATTTCAATTACAACCATAGCTTGTACTTTAACCCTCTCCCTCTCTCCCTGCTGGATTAGGCACAGTCACTGCTCTTTAGGGCATCTCTGGTTGCCTTCAGCAGGGTGAGGGTTCATTTGGTTGTCTCCAATTTGGTTATATATGAACACAGATAATTTATAATTTTTGTATTTTTCTAATAATTCAGCTACAAATTTAATTATTTTCTCCCATTCGAATTATTAGGGTAATTATGGTATAGCATGTTGTGTATTTCTTGTGATGTTGTTATCTATAGTTATATATTCATACGTCTATATCATTCCAAATGTCAGCATGTTAGCTTATTTTCTATCATATTGATTTATCAATGTTTAGTTTAACCTTTTCCCACCTACAGGCAGCTTCAGATGCTCTACGGAGGTGTCATGAACGTAAAATGAACTGTTGACATTTGTTGTGTTTCTAATTGGAAGTTAATGACATATGTATTGAAATTACAATTTGACATCAATTTCTCTCAGATTTTGTACCTTATTTCCTTTTCAGTTAATAATAATTTTGAATATTTGTAAAAATTGAACGGTAAAATAACAATAACATCTTTTAAAGTTAATATCCATTCGTGTGAGGATAATTCCTTTTCTCGTAATGTAATCAGAAATATATAAATGCTATAGATAAAAAAATTTTTTTTTTAAATAATTTGTTTCTTCGCTGTGATTGACTCTCAAGGCAAGTGCTTGACATGACCCAGACAACCTGTGTGTGAACAGTGGTACATTTCGACAGCACGTGAACTATACACCATGCAATGATGATTAGTATTGCCTGCATCAGGTGGGACTTACCTCTGCAAGGTGTTGACACACTGTGGGTCGCACCGATGGGTGAATGGCGCCGGCTAATTAAAATGTGCATTGCAACATTGCAATAAAGTCCGTGCTTTGCACATGCAGGAAGAGAGAACAGTACTTGCATTACTAAGACGACCCAGTTGGTACATCCATGTATAGCTTTCCAGATTGGCAGGGGTGCAAGTATTTGTTGTTCCTTCTCTCACCGGTTTTTCATCAACATTCTCCCTCGATATAACACCCATCCAGCCCCAAGGAAAACAATAATAATAATTTACACCAAAAATCAAATATAAATATATGAGACTGAAAATGATGATATTTCTGCGAGTGGGTCGAGTTCTTTGGCTTGAGGTTTAAATGTTTTTGTCCTGCGTTGGCGCTATAGCGAGGTGTTTGTGGAGACATGAGAGAGAGGCTGAAGAGTTTGGTACTGCCACCTACTAGTTGTGGTACCTGCAGAGGCTATGTACCAAAGTTGTAAACTGACACCTAAGACAACAATCGACAAGTCGCCATCAACCCAGTCGTAGGATTGCACTAACCCATTCGTCCCTGTGTTAGTAGGATATCGGAGATACTTCCTGGAAAGCATCCTGCCATTTTTTCCTAGTCTTCCGGAATTATCCACCGGAGATACCTACTTCCGTGTTCCAGAATATCCGTCCTCGCCTTTAGAAGTTCCGTGTTCTGGAATACCCGTCCTAGCCTTTAGCAGTTCTGTGATCCATACCTGTGTCGTTGTACCCTATACCCCTGCCCACATCAACTACAACATCAACTACAACATCAACTACAGCGTCAATTACAGCATTGACTACAACGTCAATTTCAGTGACGATTTAAACGTCAATTTCAACATTGATTTCAACGTTGTATTTGTGCGTCGCTCACACTGTCAATTGCAGCATCAATCACAGCGTCGATTTTGGCAGCTTTTGTATAAAATTGTGTTGAGTGTGTAGATATACTTGTTACCATGTCTCAACGATGGAGTACAGGTTCTAAAATGAACGTGTCATATCAATATTCACAGGAAAAGGTCAACACCAGAGATGGACGAGTTATGGCTACAGAACAGAAGCGCTACTCAGGTAGGACCACTTTCCATTTTGTCATAAATCTTTCATTTTCTATCATAAATTCTTCCATTTTAATCATCAATTTTTCTCTTTTTGTCATACTTTTTCATTTTATTTCCATCAATTCTTCCATTTTTATCAATTTTTCCATATTTTTATCAGTCATTATTCCATGTCATGAAATTTCAAAGAAGGAATGAAGTTACGATTATGTTATCATATAGTTTGGAAATAGCATTAATATTATAACATCATTGCTCATGTGCAAAATCACAACAACCTATTTTGAGACAATTTTGGGTGGTACTCATATTGTGAAGAATATATAAATGTGACTATTTGTTCAATGTATTCTTTAAACATTAGTATGAAATATTATGTCAGTTTAAAATCATTTTATTAGTATCTTGAAATAGTAACGAAAGAAAACATATTGGACATTAACCATCTCCCTGCTGGATTAGGCATAGGCACTGCTCTTTAGGGCATCTCCGGTTGCCTTCAGCAGGGAGATGGTTAAATGATTTTGACATTTGACAGAGGTGTCTTCCCTGATGCACAGGTTGGTTTATTATATTGGGAGGGGGGAAGGGATTCTTATGTCATTTGAAAGGCAACAATGAGCATATTTGTCAAATATAATCTGATACTTTATGATCTGATTGTGTGTAGTTACCTTTGATCCTAATTTATTAACTTGTATAGAGTGTTTGCAAATTATGTTGCCCATAATGAACTGTGTGTTATGTACGTACACACATAATAATTGACTAATTGTAGTTTTATTTTCAGTGTTAATATTATCACTGTACCGAAGAACAATATATTGACATCGGGCAAACAAACAGGTTCAAATCCCGCCCTGGGGGCCCCCGCATCAATGTTTGCGAAAGTTACCTTTCTGACGCGATATTGATAGGATGCGATGTCTGTAGAGTGGCAATGCAGTTATCATCCTTGGTCTTGTCAGTACCAGCCGGTGCTCGCAGGTTTACTGCAACATTCAGCACTATGGATACGGGTTCCCTCCTGCCCTAAACTGACAAGTCGTGATATAAGTGAAAGAATCTTGAAAGCAACTAAAACTCCAATTTAAAAATTAAATTAAAAAAATTAAATTAAATTAAAAAACATGACACCATCAAAGGCTCTGTGACCCTTCAAAGATTTCATTTCCAAACGCTTTGTAGGCTTGGGGGTGGGGAAGAGGGAGGAGTAGGGTGTCTAAGGGTCTGAGTAGGGAACAGGAGAGGCTGAAGTTTTTGGGTGTTATGAGGGCTTGTTATTTTCCAACTGAAATATCATGAATCCTAAGAGCATGCTTCCAGTTCCAGTTTCCAGCTCCAGTTTCTACCATGTACTAGTCATAAAAAATATGTTAGCTTTACATGGTGTCGATGTAACATTTAGGGGATCATCCTCCTGAGAACTCCCCCGCATTGTAAAAACTCACGTATCTGGCTGTACACCAGCAATGTCAGCCCATCAGCTGACGATCGCCGTGGCAACCCACGAGATCTCTAGAAAAAGGAATGGGGGGGAAGAACACCTTCTTTTTTCTTGTTTTCATTCAAGCAGTCAATAAAATTGGTGTTTTGGGCAATATCTTCAAGATGTTTACTATTTATATACCATGCAACAGTTAGAGGTGACTTTAAACAGTTATAGATATTTAAACAGTTATAGATATTTAAACAGTTATAGATATTTAAACAGTTAGAGGTGACTTTAAACAGTTATAGATATTTGGGCATCTAGTTTGTAGCTGAAAGAATGATAAATGATTTAACAACACCTTAGTGTAGCTGTCAGCTTGTTAAACCCATTTGGCGGTGCCACGTGTGCTGTTATGTTTTCTTATTAAATGCCAATTATATCTATTTAATATACAACGTATTTATCACTGACAGGGCATGTCAATAATTTGGCATTTGATGTTGTATATATACATGTATTCATTAGAGTTATCTGTCAAGGTATTATTAACCCTCTCTCTGCTGGATTAGGCACAGACACAGCTCTTTATGGCATCTCCGGTTGCCTCCAGCATGGAGAGAGTTAATAGAGTATTAATTCATTGCATTATATGTGTTTTCTACGCCAAGATGTGTGATTTTCCCTGAAATATTTTTGGGGTAATTCTTACTGGGAAAACAAATTGGTATTTTGATGTGAGTAGCTAAAATTCAATCCCAGCTCAACATGCTGGGTGGATGAAAGGCTCTGGAGGTCTGATGCTATTGACATGCTGGGAAATGTTACTATCTGTGTCAGCCGTGGCTTAGTCGTTATAGGGTCTCAGTTATAGCCAATTAAAATTTGGTTTCAAAGGCTGTCCGTTAAGTGAATTTATTCCTACAGTTTGCTAGAGAAAGTGCTGTATTTCATTCAACAATAGTCTGTGCCACACCTTGTTCTCACTCAGATATTCCTATTCAAAATATCGCCCTAGATCAGATAAGCAAGTCTAGACCTACTGCAGAACAAGGTCTCAGAGCGTGAAGAATTTCAGCGGCTCCTTTCATAGAAATATACCAATCAATATAATTTATGTTTACTATTTACTTTCACCCTCGGAGACAATTAAAGATTAACATTGGTGTTAGTGTTTCAGTATCCCATTGACGTTATATCCACCAGACATCAACTTTTTATTTTAGTTCTGCCAATGCTATCATGCCAATTTGTAGGAATATGGACTCCACCTTTGGGCAGAATACAGATTCAAATAAGGTCACCATGGTATGCAAGTTATTTTTCTTTAATTTGTTTCCTTTTTAAGTTCATACATGAGCTTTGTTGAATGGAAGATAATATATTTGTTATACATACACAATATTCACAATACACTACAGGATGAATGTGTGGAACTGAGAGGTGATACACCCATGGTGAAAATATCTATACGCTTTGAATCCATGAAAACAAGAGAGCAAGAACTAGAAGGTAACAGTTTGATATTCATGTTGATGTTGGAATTCTTTCCGTTTTCTACAAAATTCAGAATACATCCTGTAGATCTGTGCGTGTACTGCTGGAACAAGATTCACACTCAGTGAGACCAGGTTTAACCCTCTCCCTACTGTATTAGACACAGCTTATTTGGGCATCTCCGGTTGCCTCTAGTGTGGAGAGTGTCAACAGAACAGTTAAAAGGTTAACCGTTAACACTTGTGTTCTGCAAGTCTTTTGTTCTTTAGATTGTAACAGTTTTTGACATTATTTGGGGATGTGGCCACAATCACAGTCCATTACACATACGCACACGCACTCACACATAACACACACATACACACACACATGTACACACAGCACATACACACACATGCACACACACAGAGCACACACACAGAGCACACACACACAGAGCACACACAGAGCACATACACAGACACACACATGCACACACACAGCACACACACACACACATGCACACACACAGAGAACACATGCACACACACAGCACACACACACACACACATGCACACACACAGAGCACACACACACATACATACACACAGCACATACACAGACACATGCATGAACACACACACACACACGCAACACATGCACACATAAACACAGCACACACAGAACACATACACAGACACACACACATACACACAGCACATACACAGACACACGCATGAACACACACACGCAACACACGCACGCACAAACACACATGTATGCATGTATACACTCACACTCATTTATGTACTCGTAACACAGCCACTCTCAGCCATTATATTATTATAAACATCAACTAACCACTTCCTGTGATGCTGTAAGGAGCTTCGACAGGTATGGTGTTATGTAAAATCTACTAGGAACATATGTTAATGAAGAGATGCACTTAGTATGACACATGCAAATACACGGAAGAACTTTTAGCCTCCATCTTTTAGGGCTGCTGAAACTAACTGATGGCGTGCGCAGATTTTGACATAAGAGACTTCTGCCTGTCCATTTTTTAAACGTCATCACCAAACAAGACACCTTTTTGCCATCCATTCTGAACGATTGTATTGATACTTGAGGTCATTTATATGCATCGATAAATAAGACGAATGATGGAATTTAATGAATATGTTAAAATTTAATTCAATTTGTTTATACTAAGTGCAGAATGTTTTTGTGAAAGTCGTACAAACATCAAAGGAATTTCTCATCGCCGACGTACATGCAATGGCAGCCATGCGTTATGGCTGTCACCAGTTAGTGACAACTTTACTTACTTTTTGGGACTTTAAACATGTTCTGATTTTCTAGTCATCGTGATACAGCTAAATATTACATTTAATATCAATGTGCAGTGAAGTAACAAGGTGATTATCATCAAGAGCAGCACTGCTAAGGGCCTTACCATAACACATAGTTGTGTCAGGATTTCCTCCTACCATGAACATAGAGATATTGTCACTTAATGTCACCCTTTGTATTTTTATTGTCTTATGAATAATGGAATAAGATTTATGGAGGTTAGAATAATGGAGGTTAGAATGATGGTCAAGTAGGTCAGACAATTTATTTAAACCAAATGAATTTTACATGGGTAGTACTTGATTAGAAATATTGTTGGTTTTCATTGAAATCCATGTTGTTCAAAAGCGAAAACATAAAAATTATATTCATATTTACGTCATATCTTCATTGAAGATTAAGTAATTCTAATTAGTCTCTTGAATATCTTAAATATACTATCCTGATATGCATTTCACAAAAGAGCCGTACTTTAGTCTGGGCCTAAATCATGGCACACGCCATGTTATTACTATAGCAGGAAGTAACATAAATCTCAATTTAGTCTTGGACTACAGGTACGAAGGACAGACCTGATATAGAACTGCACTAGAATTAACCTTCCACATTGCATATATCAACAAATATACTGGTTGTTTTGTAGCATGTGCTTATAAGGATTTACATTGAAATATTCTATGACCTTTCTAAATGTTTTGAATATTTCTTTTTGAATTTGGGTTTAGAGTCGCTTTCAAGATTCTTTCACTTATATCACGACATGTCAGTTTAGGGCAGGAGGAAACCCGCAACAT